>WSYH01000173.1:137500-144504 GCA_036426205.1 Ascaphus truei
TTAGGTTTATTTGTATAGAAAAAAAGGTATAAATTGCCCAGATAGAGAATACGATACAAATGTATAATTTTTGTGTGTATACCTACCAGTAAGAAGGTTTCTTACTGCAAGATGCTAATCCGGGCTTTTTATCTCCAGAAATGTTGTAGTTCTGGCTGTGGAAGTCAAAGGGGGCATACTCCTCCTTGCTTAGTCATATTCTGCGTGTGAGCCCATCAGTTTGTAGTAATGTGTAGTCAGTGCCACATTCACATTTAATGATTGTCCGATTCATGAACTAAGCAGCCAAAAGCCATCAATTAATATCAATCACCTGATAAAGTAAATGCGTATTAACTAGAACAGTCATTTTTACCTTTGTGTCTACTGAGACATTACAGGTCAGTCAATTCAATGTCCCTCTGTGCTATTCAGTAATCCCTAGTGTACCAGAAAGGCTTACAGGTGAAAGTCCTGAATTTGTAAAGTACCCTTAAGCAAATACTAACAGTTGTTTTATGGGTGGCTTACAAATTTCTCTGTAACACAAGTGGTTAAAAATCCCCTTATAACATACAGAGGCTGCCTGATCGGCTTTCTAATTGACTTCGGATAAGCAAGGGCATCCTTTCCATGTTGAGCTGTTTCTCATTAAATCAGCCACTTGTCTAAACTAGCCTCTTGAAAGTACCATGTATTCATTCCAATGCAGAAATGAGTCATTAAGACTATGGCTATGGAAACCAAAAATGATCTGTTTATTTGTTTTTTTGGCTGTGCTTTTGATATTGGTTACTTGCATATTTGTTTTGCAGTTTGCTGCCCACTATGCGGACAAATCCGTTCTTTATGACTCAAGAGTTTGCTGAAGTTTTGTGATGCTGTTAACACTGCAAAATGTTTAGTCACATAAACAACATGCACACTGTAGGTTGACAATCTATGCTCTGAAAAATTTGGTGCAATGACCTGTGTAGTCTAGGTCCCCCTGGTCCCCTGTTTGTCCCCTTACCTTTCCATAGGCAGCGGAGGCTGGGGAGAGCGTGGGGGGGGGGGGGGGGGGGGGCGGGGGGAGGCACAAGAGGGGGGGGTTAGGGGGATAGCACAGCAGGGGGACTACAAGTCCCAGCAGCCTCAGGGGCTGCAGACCACATGTTGCCAGGCAACCAATAGGGCTGAGAGATGTATGGCAGTTAGAATTCTGACAGTTGAAGGCAGGACAGTGAAAGGGAAGCTAGGGTCTGGGTGTCAGTGGCATCCAGACTAGGCCAGATTAACCCTTTAGGTCCAAGATAGGCCACACTCACCTAATCAGATTGTGCCTGCTACAGGGAAACCCCTAGCTAGGGACATATCCCTGCAGCTGTATACAGTTAGTGTATAGTGCCATTTGAAGACGCCGCACAGCGATTTGCGGATTGTGGGCAGGACCACCACCGCACTATCATAGACTATCATAGACTATCAAAGGTGAGACCCTCCTACCGGAGTTCACCCCACGCAGAGGCGGAGGCTTCGCAGACATCGACGTTGCTGGATCAGTGGATCCCTTTTGCTTTTCAGCCATACCCAGTGCTAGAGCACCTGGGCAGGTATCTCACAACGTGCACCAACTATAACACTTTCAGTTACTGTGGGCAGTGCTGTCTCACACATTTGGTGGGTTGGCTCTTGTGGACACCAGGGAGGTTGCGTGCCCAGGGCCCCTCAGTACTTTGGGGAAATCCCTTCAGGGGTGGACACTACGGTTGGAGGACACGGTGGGTCTACAGCCTTACGAGGCCTATATTGTAGGGATCTTATTGCATTGGGTCCTGGGAAGGGGCTATCCGGCACTGCCAGGATCCCTCACAGCTGGAGGCGCTGTCACCAGACGGATCAGGTACACCCCGTGCTCCCAGCAGCGGAGGTTCAGGCCTCCTGTGAGCCACAGGTAAAGCACCACACACTCAGTAGCTGCTACATTTCCCATAGGGTGGGGGAAACAGCACTACAGTACAAGCATATATTGTAAAGTACAAGCATACTGTATATTGTAAGCCACTGGGTATAAACAAGATTATACGTAAGAATTTCTAAAGGCTTTCTTCGCAAATCCTGATGTCTAAATTGTTTATTCTGTTCCTTACCTGTACCCTCCCCCTGCCCTGGAGTTTTAATGCAACTTCAAACATATGTTAGCAGAGTTTTTCTATGATTACAGTACAATACATCTGCTAAAGGATGTCTTCTCTTTAGTCCTTTTGTCTCTAAAGCCCTCTCCCACCTAAAACCTTTCTCACTGACTGCCCCACACCTCTGGAATGCTCTTCCCCTCAATATCCTACTAGCACCCTCTATATCCACCTTTAAGACCCACCTTAAAACACTCATGCTTAGAGCAGCATGAGTAGCTCTGTGGCTGATACTTTACACCTCAAACATAATCCATACCCCCTTGTAGACGCACTTACCAGAACACCTTCCTACTATCTCTGTACGCTCCTCCTACTTACCAATTAGATTGTAAGCTCTTCGGGGCAGGGACTCCTTTACCTAAATGCCACTTTTATGTCTGAAAGCTCTTCTTCCCATTGTGTTATTTGTATTATTTGTTATTGATTTGATTATTGCTGTTAAGCGCTATGTACATGAATCGCGCTATATAAAGATATACATAAATACAGTATTAGACAAAGTAAACTATGATGATATCCATAATTATGTGCCCACTCTTGATCCATTAATCTCTACTCACAATCTACTGTAGATGTAGGCTGAGTAAATAAGGTAATGGTAACTACAGTATGGATACTGTGTTTAATGCAGGTGAACACAATTTAATTCCCAGTGTCATTTCTCCTTATGAACTTGGTAGCTGACTCCCTGGGACAGCAATGTTACATTATATTCTCTTTGAAACCGGAACATGTGCCTGCAGACGAACATAAACACATTGTGGGTGCTACATAAGAAGGAAATAGTATTATTACAAACTAGAATATGTTTATGAAAAGTAACAGAGGGATTGCATGTCAGTGTTTGCCAGGTTATGCATCTAGCCTAAAATGTTTTTGTAGGCTGGTGAAATGCATGATTGAACAGTCTTAGAAAGTGAATGTCAGTCTTCAATCTGGTGACATATTCTTACTGATCATTCAACCTTCTTTCCTCCATGACTAACATCATGGCTGTGGGAACTTGGTCAAAGCAAATGTTAGCAGAAGAAAGAATTATTTACCAAAGGAAATGTAGCAGAACATCTTGTATAGTTAAAGCTATTGTCAGCACAAACCTACTAAAAATAGCTTTAAAAGCAACATGTTGATTACAATTTAAATGAATTCCCATACTGTATGACCTAATATTTGATAGATTATTTTCATGAAGATGCTGTTCTTTTATTAAGCAATGCTGATATTTTTAACATTATTCAGATTTCTTTCTTTGGCCCTCTTTACAAAAACTACCGCTACAGAAAGTCTTTTCCAATCAGATTAGAAGCAGTATAAAACACTGTCAAGACTTGCACAATTGGCGTGAGTCTCGCGCATTAGGGCTCTTACGCAGCATTAGGTAAATGTCACACTGAAGGGCGATCCTAAATACTAAACCTCACCCTCTCGTATCACAACCTTGCACATGGCGCCATTACCTTTCCCCCGTACACAGTAAACCCACCCGATTACATTAAAATCCAACTTCCTTGTGTCATAAACCTCTCAAGATGTATCAAAACCCAATGATATCATAACCTCAACCCTTACAGACGCTGGATCCACTGCGATAGATATTGCACAGTTAGAGTAGTCCCAACTCAGTATGTTAAAAATGGACGTCTGCTCTGCTCATCTACTACGACGTCCAGTGCTCATAGCATCCAGCATACAGTCCTTCCGTGTCATGTGAGATCTGATTCTAATCTCGCAATATCTCGGCAAGATTGGTGGTTAGGGTCTCACACTCTCTGGCACAGACTACCACCCTAAGGGTAACACTGTTTTCGGTACTGGGGTAAACTGTGGTAAGGTGACTGAGGCAGCCCTTGTCCCAGAGGATTAACGCTGCAGGGGTCAGATCCAGAAGCATGGACTTCCCACATTGACGACTGACACTGTCTCTGGTGCCGCACACTATCACTTTTTTTGCTGCGACTCTGGAGACAGTAAGTTCCGCTACATCTGTAAATATTATACATCATGACACTATTGTATATTACCTAATCTAGGCAGGGTCACCAGAAGAAATCTTGGGGCTCCCCCCTTAACACCCCAACAGCACACTGGGAGTCCCTAAGGGGGGCTGAAGGAGATAGCTTTAAAAATATTGATTAGAATTTAAATGAATTCTCAGATTATCTAATATTTGATAGATCATGTTCATAAAGATGCTGTTCTTTTATTGGGCAATGCTGATATTTTTAACATTATTTAGATTTCTTACTTTCGTCCTCTTTATAAAAACTACCACTATAGAGAGTCTTTACCAATCAGATTATGATTATATTGACCCAGGTGGGGGTAAGGGTATGAGCTATGGACCCTGGGGGGGGAGGGTGAAGGAGATATGGATGTTGGGGGGAGGGCACGGAGTCATGGGCTTGGGAGAAAAAGGAGATATGGCCCTCAGGGGAGGAGATATGGTCCTGGGGGGGGGGGGGGGGGGGGGGGAAGGAGACATGGGCCTGGGGAGGGAGGAGATATGGGCCTGGGGGGAAGAATATATTGGCCTGGATGGGAAAAGAGGTATGGGCCTGGAAGGGAGGAGATATGAACCTGGTATGGGAGCAAATATGGGTGTGGGGGGGGGGGGGGGGGTATGGGGCTTTGGGGGGGGGGGGGGGGGATATGGGGAGCTATGAGCCTGAGGAAAGTAGTTATGGACCTGGGGAAGGGAGGGGGGTTATTATTGATCTGGGGTTAGAGAGGAGAAGGAAGTATGGGCCTGGGTAAGGTGACAAGACAGTTTTTAATGAACTATCCAGGTGTTACGATAATTTTTAAAATCTCCTGGATTTGCAGAGGCCGCCTGGAGAATGCTGGTCTGAATGCAAATCTTTGGGCCGGTAACAGAGAGGAGGAGGGTCTGTGTGCAGCTCACCAACTCCTTTAGCTGTTAGGTGGCGCTGCAAGCTAACGCAGCTCCTCCTTTCCCTGGCTGCAGTGTGCTGTTAATGATAGGGATGTATAGGACACTTAAGCAAATTGTTAGCTCACATGTTAACTTGTGTGTGGTTTATGTATATATGTATATATCAAGGATATCAAGGATGGTTAATACCGCTAAGGTAATGAAGGGGTTAAACCAGTGATTCCCAAACTTTTTCGGTTCAAGGCTCCCCAAGGCGATCAGGATTTTTCTGCGGCGCCCAAAGTAAAAACAAAAGTGTATATACATACCTAACAGTTGCAGTGCGCAGTTGGAATCTCTCTCAGGCACACACTCTCTCAGACACACACTCTCACTCTCTCAGACACACACACTCTCAACTCTCTCAGACACACACACACTCTCTCAGACACACACTCTCTCTCAGACACACACACACTCTCTCTCAGACACACACACACTCTCTCTCAGACACACACACTCTCTCTCAGACACTCTCACTCTCTCAGACAATCTCTCACTCTCTCAGACACTCTCTCACTCTCTCAGACACACTCTCTCAGACACACTCTCTCTCAGATACACACTCTCTCAGACATACACTCTCTCAGACACATACTCTCACTCTCTGACACACACACACTCTCACTCTCTGACACACACACTCTCACTCTCTCAGACAAACACACACTCTCACTCTCTCAGACACACACACACACTCTCACTCTCTCAGACACACACACACACACTCTCACTTTCTCAGACACACACACTCTCTCACTCTCTCAGACACACACTCTCTCACTCTCAGACACACACTCTCTCACTCTCTCAGACACACACACTCTCTCACTCTCTCAGACACACACACACTCTCTCAGGCACACACACTCTCTCAGACACACACACACACTCTCAGACACACACACTCTCTCTCAGACACACACACACACACACACACTCTCTCTCTCAGACACACACACACTCTCTCTCACACACACACACACTCTCTCAGACACACACACACTCTCAGACACACACACTCTCTCAGACACACACACTCTCCCACACACTCACTCTCTCACACACACAGTCTCTCGCACACACTCACTCACACACACTCACTCTCTCAGACACACTCACTCTCTCAGACATGCTCTCAATCTCTCAGACTCTCTCACTCTCAGACACACTCTCTCTCAGACCAGTCTCTCGCGCACACACACACCAGTCTCTCACACACACACACAGTCTCTCGCGACACACACACACCAGTCTCTCGCGCACACACAACACACCAGTCTCTCGCGCACACACACACACACAGTCTCTAGCGCACACACACACCAGCTCTCGCGCACACACACACACACCAGTCTCTCGGCACCACCACACACACCAGTCTCTCGCGCACACACACACCAGTCTCTCGCGCACACACACCCACACCAGTCTCTCGCACACACACCAGTCTCTCGCGCACACACACACCAGTCTCTCGCGCACAACACACACACAGTCTCTCGCACACACACACACACGTCTCTCGCGCACACACACAACAGTCTCTCGCGCACACACACACCAGTCTCTCGCACACACACCAGTCTCTCGCACACACCACACCAGTCTCTCCAACACAGTCTCTCGGCCCACACACACACCAGTCTCTCGCGCACACAACACACCAGTCTTCCGCGCACACACACACACCAGTCTCTCGCGCACACACACACCGTCTCTCGCGCACAAACACACCAGTCTCTCGCGCACACACACACCAGTCTCTCGCGCACCACCACCCCATCTTACAAACCACCACCAGCCCGCACAACCTCTATCGCGCACACAACACCGATCTGCCGCACACACACCACCAGGTCTCTCCAGTCCACACACACCAGTCTCTCGCACACACACCCCAGCTTATCGCACAC
>WSYH01000173.1:144514-294709 GCA_036426205.1 Ascaphus truei
TCTCAGGACACACACTTAGAACACACACAACACACACCACACACACACCACACCCAACACACCACAACACACACACAACACACACACACCAACCCCACACACACACACACACACTCACACACACACACACACCACACACACACACACACACACACACACACACACCCACATTCTCTCACGACACACACTCTCTCACTCTCTACCGACACCACTTCTCTCACTCTCTCAGACACACCACACTCTCAACTCTCTCAGACCACACACACACATCTCTCAGACCACCACTCTCTCTCAGACTAACCCCACCACCCACTCTATCTCAGACACACACACTCTATCTCAGAAACCACATCTCTCTCATCAGACCTCCACTCTCTCAGTCAATCTTCAATCTCTCAACCAACTCTCACTCTCCAGACAACTCTCTCTCGACACCACTCTCTCTAGACACACAACTCTCTCAGACACACACACTCTCAGACACCATACTCTCATTCTGAACCCACACACACTCTCTACCCGACACCTCACTCTCCTCAGACAAAACAACACACCACTCTTCACTCTCTCAGACACACCACACCCACTCACAATTCCAGACACACACACACACACACACACACACACACACACACACACACACACACACACACACACACACACACACACACACTCACTCTCTCAGACACACGACACTCTCTCAGACACACACACTCTCTCACTTTCTCAGACACACACTCTCACTCTCTCAGACACACACTCTACACTCTATCAAGACACACACACTCTCTCACTCTCAGACACATACACTCTCTCACTCTCCTGACAACAACCACTCTCTCACTCTCTCTCAGACACACACACTCTCTCAGACACACTCTCTCTCTCACCACGCACTCTCTCACACACTCACTCTCTCACACACACACTCTCTAGACACACACACTTCTCAGACACACACCACTCTCTCAGACATACTCTCAATCTCTCAGACCTCTCCTCACTCTCCACACACTCTCTCTCAGACACACACTCTCAGACACACACACACACACACACACACACACACACACACACACACACACAACACACACACACACACACACACACACACACACACACAACACACCACACACATTCTCCCAGACACACAAACACATTCTCATCTCACACACCACACACTCTCTTCAGGACACCACACCTCTCAGACACACCTCTCTCAGACCACACTCTCTCTTCACACACTCACTTCTCACACACTACTCTCTCACACACACACTCTCTCAGACACACACACTCTCTCAGACACACACACTCTCTCAGACATACTCTCAATCTCTCAGACTCTCTCAAGTCTCAGACACGACTCTTCTCAGACAAACTCTCAGAACACAACACACACAATCACACACACACACACACACACCACACACACCACAACACAACACACACACACACACACACCCACACACACACACACAACACACACACACTCAACACTACATCCAGACAAGACCAGATCTTCACTCGACGACACACTCTCTCACCTCTCAGCAGCGACACATCACACTCCTCCTCCTAGACAGACACACACACTCTCACTCTCTCAGCGACACATCACACTCTCAACTCTCTTTAAACAGACACACACACTTCACTCTCTCAAGACAGACACTTCACTCTTCAGAGGGGAGGGGGTGGGAGGGGGAGGGGAGAAGGAAAGCAGGAGATCCATGCAGGCAGCTCCCTTGCCCCACACAGCTCCCATGCCCACCACACAGAAATACACCACACACACACACACACACACAGATACACACACACACACACACACAGAGATACACTCACACAGAGATACAGATACACACACACATAACTATACAAAACACACACAACTAAACTACCACACACACACACACACAAATAAATACACACACACAAATAAACACACACACACACACACACACACACACAACACATGCCACCAGTTCACACAACACACACACCACTGCAGCACACACATCACACACACACACCATCTCTCGCACACACACACCACAGTGCTGCTCTCACACCACAGTCCACACTCCCTCGAACACACACACTCTCTCAGCACACACATCTTCAGACACACTCTCTCTCTACACCACTCACTCTCCACACACTCACTCTTCACACAAAACCCACTCTCCGAACACACACACTTCTCTCAGGACACACACACATCCTCTCAGAATACTTCAATCTCTCAGACTCTCTCACTATCAACCCACTCTCTCTCAGGACAAACTCTCCAGACCAACAATTCAGACACACACTCTCCTCAGACACAACACACACACACACACGAAAACACACACACACACAACACACACACACAACACACACACACACACACACACACACACACACACACAACACACACACTCAGACAAAACTCCTCTCACTCTATCTGCAGACAGACACACTCTCTCACTTCTCAGACAGCCACACTCTCTCACTCTCTCAGACAGGGGGGGAACACCACACACACTCACTCTCTCAGACGACACACACAGCTCCACTCTCTCAGACAGAACACACACTCTAACTCTCTTAGAAAACACACCACACACAACACACACTCTCACTCTCTCAGAAGACACTCTCACTCTTCAGAGGGGAGGGCGGGAGGGGGGGAGGGGGAGAGGGAGGAAAGGCAGAGAGATCCCATGCAGCAGCAGCTCCCTGCACACCAGTCCATGAACACACAACAGATATACACACACACACAACACAGATCCACACACAACACACAGAGATACACACAACAGAGGAGAAGATACAAGATACACAAAACACATAAATATTACAACCACACACAAATAAATACACACAAACACAAGCACATAAAAATAAACACACAAAACACAACAACACAAAAAAATAAACACACCACACAGCAAGAACCACAACACACAGATAATACACAACACACACAAACACACACACACACACACCACACACAACACACACAACACACGCACACACGCGCACCAACACACACACACACACACACACACACAACAGATACACACACACACACACACACACACACACACACACACACACACACACACAGATACAAACCACCAAACCGATACATTGGAGAGCAGTGGAGCGCAGAGAGGCAAAGCGCGGGATGTGAGTGACGGGGGAGGGGCGAGGGAGGGGGAGGAGAGGAAAGGCAGGAGATCAGTGCAGGCGGCCTCCCTGCACACAGTCACTGGACAGGCAAACATGAACAACTCGCCCGAACGAGCGGACGGTACCGTATCCTATCACCCACACCGGTACCCGTTCCGTACATTATCATCCCGGGGAACAGCACACACACACCAGTCTCTCGCACACACACACCAGTCTCTCTCTCACACACACACACACACACACACACACACACACACGTCTCACACACCAAGGACTAATTATAGTAAAATATAAATGTAATACAATAAATAAACTTATTTCAAAAACAAATGTTATTAGCTCTTATTAGTTCAATTTCTTTCGTTTAAAAAAAAAAGCGGGCTTGGAGAGTTTTCAGGGTGTTTCTAAATATCCGAAAGCTGGGGGAGTCTCTAATGTAACGTGGAAGAGAATTGTAGAGAGCGTGCAGCACTGGAGAAGTCTTGCAGGCGGGAGTGAGAGGAGGTAATAAGGTAGAGGAGAGGCGGGTGCCGTGGGCAAAACGTAGGGGGCGTGTAGGTATGTATTTGGGGATGAGGGCTTAGATGTAGGAGGGGGGAGGGTGTCTTTGTAAGTCAGAGCTAGGTTTTTAAATTTAATTCTAGAGGATATGGGAAGCCAGTATAGGGATATGCGAAGTGAAGCAGCAGAAGCGGAGCAGCGAGTGATGTAGAGGAGTCTGGCAGCAGCATTTTAATGGATTGGCGATAGGATAAAAGGAGAAAGCAAACTAGAAGATTGTAGTAGTCAAAGCAGGACAAGATGAGTGAGAAAATTAGGATTTTAGTTTAATCATGGGTGAGAACAGGGCGTATCTTGGCAATATTTCAAAGGTGGAAACAGTAGGACTTCATGGAGGGAGTGGTGAATGGAGACATCAGTGTTAAAGATGTCACCTAGACAGCAGGCTTGAGGAGATTTTGGTGTTATTGACAGTGTGGGAGGGTGTGGGTGTAGCAGTGGCAGTGGAAAGAGGAAGAATATTAATTCTGTTTTGGACATGTTAAGCTTTAGGCAGCAGTGAAATCCAGGAGGAGACTACAGATAGTTGGTAACACAGGACGGGAGAGAGGTCAGAGGAGTAGAGGTACATTTGTTTGTCATTGGCATATTCATGATACGGAAAGCCAAAAGATATTAGTTCACCAAGAGGAGAGGTGTAATGTGTGAAGAGCAGAAGGCCAAGCACAAAGCCTTGTGGGACCCCAACAAAACAGTGAGTGAAGATAAGGACACACCAGAGAAGGAAACACTGAAGGAGAGGTTAGAAAGCTATGATGTAAGCAAGGAGAAGGTTGTGTCACAGAGGCGAGTGAAGAAAGTTCAGGACAATGGGGTGATCAATAGTGTCAAAGGCAGCACAGCGATCCAGGAGAATTAATGGGGAGATGTGACGCTTAGATTTAGCTGTGATCAAGTCATTGGCCACTTTTGTTAGTGCCATCTCAGAGGAGTGTAGAGGATGGAACCCCAATTGTAAAGAGTCGAGCAGGGATCTGGAGGAAAGTTAGTTAGGCAGTTGTATACAAGTCTCTCAAATAGCTTGGAGGCTAAGGCGAGAAGAGAGATAGGGTGGTAGTTAGAGAGGGAGGCTTGGCATTTGTTTGAAAGAATATGGGAATGTGCCACAGATGTGAGGTTAAACAGGCGAGTTAGGTTGGTGTTTAGTGTGCCAAAAAGAGAGAGTGAGGTGATGTAAGGGAATAGGTTTAAGGGGGCAGGTTGTAGGGTAAGATGAAGAGTGTGGAGACATCATACTCAGTCACTTGGTAAAATGAGCAGAGTAGTTTAGGTGTGGTCAGAGGTAGATATTTCATGTGGCGCTTGATATATGACGAGATTTCATGTCTGATTGACTTAATCTTGTCTGAAGTAGATCGCGAGGTCTCAGGCCGTGAGAAGATATGTGGGTTGTAAATATCAGATCATTTGTGGAACTACTACAGGCATATATTTGCATTGGTCAGATTCCTCAATGACTGGCTGTAGGCATCCTTAATCTGGTGGTTTAAGGGAGTTATGGGACATTTTATACTATCAGATTAAATTGAAATTAAATAATTCCCCCCTCAGAGAAGCCAGATTTAAAATTGACATAGGGAACAGATTGTGATAAAGAGGAATGAGGACACAACCACACAGACTGTTTCAGCCATCTGTTCTTCATCACAGATAAAAGTTTTAAAAATATGGGGGGTTTTAATACACAGGGCGATTTATCTAGGTGAGTGTATATGATACACAAGAATTTCATATTTTCCACTTCATGGCCTCTTGAAAGAGTCAATATTATTAGCTGGTAATGTATTCAGTTTTTCTGTTTGAAGCCCTATTATTTTATAAACTGCCTATGTACCGTATGTTTGTCATTTTTCCTGTAATAAGCACTGTATTCCTTTTGAAATATGGCATCTAAAATGTAATAGGCAAGTTGGACAACGGGAGGGCAAATTGTTCAACCCCATCACACACGTGCACATGGGTAATCATGTACTTGACAAGTATGGTCATTTTCTTTTGGACCTATGATGGTTCTGATGACATCCAAATTTAGATGCCAGACTAATAATGTCATTTTCAACCTACAGGATAGAACAGATTACAGCCATTATTTCAATTTAGTGCTAGGTTGGATAGCATCATTAAAAAGCATAATGTGTTCCTGGTTTCCTAGAACAGCCCTGAGGCGGTTTTGGGTGTGAAAACTAACATGCCTCCTTTGTACCTCCCCTTGTGCATAACGTTTAAAAAGGGGGACTAAATCAGATTTAAAAAATATATATTTTAAAAACACCACACATGCAACCAGGTTTGACAATTAAAAACATCAAGTTCAAGTTGCTATCAACAAAAGTAGGTGAAAAGTGTTACCGTCTGCAGCACGTAATGGTTGTTTTATGGTTTAAATTTATTAGCGCCTCAAAGTTAATCTCAAAACACTATGGAAATAGAACAACTCAAATGTTCATGTTCGGTATGTAAAAAAAAAACATAGGACTTAATTTCTGAATCACAGGAATAATGCATCGCCTGCTGCCATTTCTGAACATTACTTTAACCCTCAGTGACCCAGCTATCATTTATAATTTTGTGACTGCTCCATACCAAAATATCTACAGTGCAGTTTCTCTCTCTTACAAATGTGATATGTTTTCCCTTTAGAATAATCTAAGAAGCGTATAACGTTTATGTAGAAGTGATCGTTCATATCCTAGATCAGGGGCGGCCAACTCCAATCCTCAAGGGCCAGGTCATGTTCTCAGGATATCCCTGCTTCAGCACAACATACCTCAATATACCGTACAGTTTATCTGTGCTGATGCA
The DNA here is from genome assembly GCA_036426205.1 of Ascaphus truei. Classification (NCBI taxonomy): domain Eukaryota; kingdom Metazoa; phylum Chordata; class Amphibia; order Anura; family Ascaphidae; genus Ascaphus; species Ascaphus truei. The sequence goes on from WSYH01000173.1 coordinate 151,067, forward strand.
GATATTCTGAAAACCTGTCCTGCTGGTGACTCTTAAAGGCTTCAGTTGACCACCACTGTCCTAGAAACTACTGAACTTTTACTATAGCCTAAAATATGCATCATGCCTTGCAAAATGCATTTATGTTCACGGATCAAAAACAACATTTGCAAGTAAAATAGGAGGTAGTCTTGAACCTGGAAATAGTGTCGTTCTTCCACACCATTTACGCATCAATTTACTACACAGAAATTAATTTGTATTCCAGAAGCTGGAGCGGCATAGCTAGATGGGATCCCAATGAAAAACTCCAGAGCATTAGGCAAATGCTCATTAAAGGGTTAGTCCCTCTTAGGACAAAAGGGAACTAAGCAAGGTGGCAGGTTAATAGGTTCAATCTAACAGACTGACACATTCTTTTAAAATTAAGCAAATGCTTTGTAGAGTTTTTACAAGTATTTGTGTACCAACAGATTATAGCTTAACGATATGACATTTTTCACGTTATGATGCCATCATTACTTAACAGATCAAAATAATGGGTCAATATGCATAAATTCATGGGACTAGAAGAAAAAAAAACATTCATTTTTTACATGACACAAATAGGCAAAATAATTGATTTGAGAGTTCTTGTATCTTTCAATGGAACACAATTATATTGATCATTGTTTTGACCCGATACTGCATTAGTACACACAAAGTTTAGTGACAAATTGCAACGACGAACTGCAAGTAAATAAGCAGTAATCGGCACTCCGTATTTTGCAGTACAGGCTAACAAAACTATATATTTCACGAATGCATACCACTAACCTTCAAATTCAGAGATACACGTAACTACAGTATACATACGTTAGATGAGTAAGGAAGAAATTGCAAGACAAACCAGAGCTGAGCAGTAACAAAGCTTTCAACAGAATACAGATAAAGAAATAAAAATAAAAACAATGATATATATATACATATATATATATATATATCAGTGTTCAACAATCATATACATTTACATGCCCGGGGCGAGGGGTTTTAACCTCCGGGCGAGTAAATATTGGCCCAAGCAGCACACAATTGTTTTTTTAAATTTCCCTGCTCACACTGAAAAACTTCCCGCAATTTGATTTGTTCAAGGGCCGTCACGTGACGCCGATAGAATTTGATTTTTCAAGGGCCATCGGCGTCAAGTTTTCGCGACGGCGACGTCGCACTATAAGCACACGCGGCGGCGGCAATGCTTTTGTTTTTGGGCGACGTCGCGTCGCCGGCACTATAAGCAAGGCCTAACTGGGCATCATCTCTCAAAGTCACAGCTCATATACAGTGCACAACAGTACATTGTTACCGTATTAAACCCAATGTTAATAAAATATACTTTTACTACATCCTAAGTCTCTGGGTATGGGGAATAGATTAGAAAGCTGCACTTATGTATCCGAGAATCAGGCATGATTCTCGGGTTCATTTGTAGGGGAACCGACAACTCCGGACCCAAACTACTTAGGCACCTTGACAATTTCTCCGCAAAACCCCCTTGAAAGTCATGCCCTAGCAATCCCTGCTCACTGGCATCCTTGGAAAGGCAAAAGACACAAATTATTTATTGTCGCAAATTACAAGTTATGCATTGGCAATGACTGGGCTCAATACCCGGCACTCTTGAACCCTTAAACTCGGATCAGAGGTAACCAAGCAGGGCTCGACCCTTAAGAGCCTGGTTACCCCCTCACAGTCACAGTCATCCAGGACTATTTAAATGGTTAGTTGAAACGGTAACTTTTTTACATGGGTTTTTTAAGTTCGAATGTGCTTGGAGAACTGTGAGACAAACTCCCTCGTAGGTAGCATGTATCATTTGAGAAAGGTTGTAAGCATGAAAGTTGTAGTGACATGGGGAGGGTTAGAGCCAAGACAGGCAAGAGCAAAATCACAGAGATCAACCGGGAGTATAGCGAGTGATTAAAGGTATAGGGAGGGCATATACAGGCCGGCCATAGTGTGCGCGACCGCACGCGTGAGGAAGCGCAACAGAATTTTGAAGATTAATGATTTCGGTTTTTGTGCGACAGTCGCATCATGTGAGCGGTTCAGTCAATTAGGGGTAAGCAGCCAGGTGACGTCGCGGCCACGCCTCCCCATAGTCCCATCAGAGTTCACGGATCGCTCATGCGGCAGACGCGCGACTCCTTGCGCTGCATCACTATAATCGTGGCCCAAGGTTATCCTTGTAGCAGCATTTTCAACAGATTAAAAAAAAAGGTAAAAATGAGACAATAAAGGTGGAACAGCCTCCCAGCAGGGGTGATCCGGGCTCAGAGAGTAAGGGAATTCAGACGTTTGACAGAAGGCTAAATCCTGAATACAAAGAAAGCAAAGGATCAAACGGGGTCTGAGATTTTACAGCAGAACGAAAAATTAATTAAGTGACTAGGTGGGTTCTCAACTGATCCAAATTCTATTTTTCGGAGGCTGCAGTAGTACATGCATTAACATTTTATTATAACAGATATATGCTATAATAGCATTTTTGTTTGAGGCGGAGAAAAAAGCAGCAAGATTTAGGAACAGCAATAAGGTCAGAGAACAAGAGACATCAAAATATGACACCTGATCAGTGCTAGGAGGCAGGTTAGATAGTGTTGACTGATGAAAGAGCAAAATAGGGATTTATGAGCAGCTCAGTCTGACATATGGAGTTGGAGGTGTGTAGCCGTTATCCAGGGTGAAATTGCTGTGAGAATTGAAAACCTCCAACATGACTGCAGATGTGAGGCTCGTAGATAAATACAGTTGCCATCTGTACACAGGTGATACTGAAAGTCAAATTATATAATAAGGTCACAATGGAAGAGTTATTTAAAAAAAAAATGTAAATAAAAAAAAAAAAAGTAGTCCAAAGTTTGAAGAAATTACAGAGTAACATAGATGAGGTTGGTAAAAGACATACGTCCATCAAGTTAAACCTATGCTAAATTTAGATAATGTATCTTATCAATGTACTTACAGTACATTGATCAAGAGGAAGGCAAACAAAAAACACCAGTGACAGATATATATCTCATAAGGGGAAAATTAAATTTTTTCTTGACGCCAAATTGTCAATCTGATACCTCCCTTGATCAACAGCCTTCATGTTGTGTGTGTGTTCCCCATATTTAAAAAGGTATAGATCTCCGTCACGGGAGACCAGGCTACCTTTTTACCAAAATCATTCATTGAGCAAAACAAGCTAAAGAAATAAATTGGAGTTTATTCGGCTTAAATCCGCATACACAGTGTAACACAAAATACAGACGAAAATACACACCGACATGGGGGTCTGGGGTCGAAAACTAGACTTTCCTAGCTGCAGGGCACTCTATTGGGATAGTTTTACCCTGACTGGGACATAGCCCGGGATCTCCTGGAGCTCAAAATCGACATGAAATTCCAGACGCCACTGCTACGTTCTTGTCCACAGAACTTGGTCCCTCCTGACCATGAGTCAGCCTGAATCTCCTGGAATGCAATTCGGCATGAAATCCCAGCCGTGACTGCTATGTTCGTTTCTCAGAACTTGGGCGCAAGTCAGGACTTACTCCCTGGCGGGCAGACTTTTCAGACTTCAAAACAAAGCCGGTTGCTTTGCCATTTCCACCAAAGCAACATTGAAAAGCCCGCCCGAGCTGTTTCGACTGACTCAAGGGGAACACACCATCTGATTAGCTCATAGCTTTTCCTGCTGTAGATGAAACAGGCAGAGCTCAACAACCAATCAGTAATTAGGAACTTTCTCAAGCAGCCAGAGCCAAGAAGGTTAGAAAAGCAGAGTTAGCGGGAAATCTGAAATAGCCAAGGGACATGCGCAAGCCTGTCACATCTCCCCCAGCTATCCCAACGCCACCTGCTGGGCAGGCACTTCTGGGTTTGGTAGAACAAGTGGCATCCTGGAGGACTGCCACTGATCTCCGGACCCTGTACTCCGCCTTTTCCAGCTAGCCAAATGCCGTTCACACCTCTGGGCATCCTGTGGCTGCTCTGAACTCCGATGTCCAGCAGACTTACCGAAGCCTATGGGTTTGCACGGGCTGTCTGTTTGGACATGGGTTCCGAATTTTAAACAGTTATTTGGAACTTTAGGTGAGGATCTTGGGGTTGAAAACTAGGAATCTGGGAGACACTGTATGCCCCCAGGGCATACCCGGGGACCCAAAAATAGTGCGAGTAATCCGGGGAGAATTATAGGGCCACCGGTAATTTAGTCCCCAGAACTCATGCAATCAAAATGACGTGCTTTTCACATCAAACCCCCTCCCAAGACTTAGACTCCCAATGTTTGGGGTCTCTAGGGTACAGGGAACAGAAAAGGAAAAAATATTGTCACTTTATTTCCCCACACTTTCCCTTTGACTCAGTTTGGACTCTGAGACCCCCCCAACCTTATGTACGGTTATGTACGGTTATGTACGGTTGGGCACCCACAAACCATACACTATTTGTGGGTCACCTTGGCCCTAGCTAGGGTACACACCTTTACCCAGGAATTCACTCAGCTCAAGGGATACACATTTATCCCCGTGCCTCATTCGCCTTTCTGAGAAACAGGGCGCCCTAGTGGTGAGTCGCGTTTACGTTTTCAAGGGGAAGTATTGCCGGGACAATGCCTACATGTATCCGAGAATCAAGCATGATTCCCGGACACATTTATTGGGGAACCGGTAACTCTGGACCCCAAGGCATATTTGGAAACCGGTTCCTCCGCAAACCCCCCCTTGTAACTCATACACTAGCAATCCCTGCTTGATTACATGCCCGGAAAGGGAAAAACACAAGGGTTTTTTATTATACAAAGAACAATGATATAATACAATGTTACTGGACCGAAGAGCCAACTCGCTGGGGCCCTTATACTCGGGCCAGGGGTAAACGAGGTGGGCTTGACCTTTATTATGCAGCCCGGTCACCCCCTCCCGTCACAATCCCTGTATACCTTTCCTTTCTACAAAGATGTCCAACCTTTTTTGAAGATATCTATTGTATCTGCCATCACAGTCTCCATGGGTAATGAATTCCACATTTTAACTGCTCTTACTGTAAAGAACCCTTTCCATTGTTGCTGGTGAAATCTCCTTTCCTCCAACCTTAAGGGATGACCCTGTGTCGTTTGTACTGCCTTGGGATGAATAGTTATTTTGAAAGCTCCTTGTATTGTCCCAAATATATTTATATATAGTTATATCCTCTTAGATACGTCCTTTCTAATGTAAACAAATCTAATTTAGCATCTCCTCATAAAATCAGATTATCCATCCCCTTTATTAATGTGGTGGCTCTTCTCTGCACTTATTCTAGTTCCATAATGTCTATTCCATGGATTGGTGCCCAAATTTGAACTCCATATTCAAGGTGTGGTCTTACCAATGCTTTATAAAGGGGCATAGTCATGTTTAGTTTCCTTCAAACCATTGCCTGTTTAATGCAAGATAAGATCTTGTCACCTTTGCAGGTACTGCATGACTCTGGGCACTATTGCCAAGCCTGCTGTCTACAAGTACTTCTAAATCCTTCTCCATCAAGGATTCTCATAATTTACCCCCATTTCATTTGCAAGTTGCCTGTTTATTCTTGTTTTCCAAATACATAACCTTACATTAATCTGTATTAAACCTCATCTGCCATTCACCTGCCCAAGTTTCCAGTCTATCCAAGTCCTTCTGGAGACAAATTGGATCCTACTCTTACACAATTTAGTGTCATCAGCAAAGATGAAGGCTTTGCACTCTATTATTGACGATGAGGTTGGCATACAGTTTCACAGGAGGTTAGTGTATAAAATAAAGCAAATTGGACTCTCTAAAAATATTTGCACCTGGATTGATAACTGGTTGGAGGATAGACTACATAGTTTTAATAAATGGAACTTTTTCAGGTTGGGCTATCAATCTGCTCCAGCGCTCGCGTGATGACGTCAGTGTAAAAGCGTCCGACGTGATGACGGGAGCGAGTCCTCACGCGGACGCATTGACACGAACGTCTATCAACGAGGCTAGAGCAGATGATCCATGCGCGAGTGCTGCAGATGCTCTTTTAATCCATACGGAGCCACTCTCAGGACTCTAACACAGATTACAGCATCACCTGACCTGGATACCTGCGGGGGACGTCGATCCTTTATTCTGCAAGAACTGGGATTGCCCCAAGATGTTGCAATAAACCGGATGGTGGGATTATATCACGCAATGCTTGATTTAGTGTACTTTGTAAGTGCATTTTTTACCCCTCCCCCCTTCCCCTCATTAAATTTACAATTTTACGCTATGGGTGTGCGCTCCTCTCTCCTTTTTATAGTAGAGAAAGGTGTCGGTGTTTGGGGTAGTTGGGGGGGAGGATAGGTGGTTGTGTGGGGGAGAGGGGGGGGGGGGGGGATATGCGGGGCTTTGTGGATAGGTGGGGTTTGTGTGGAGGGCGTGTGGGGGTCACTAGGGGGGGCGGGGCGGAGATTGTCGGTGGGGGGGGATAGGGGGGTTGTGTATAGGGGGTGGGGGGGAGAGGTTGGGGTGTGGGAGAGGGGGGGGGGGTGGTAGAGGATTGGTGTGGGATGATGTGGTGTGCTGGGAGACTATGTGGGTGGTGCGATAGGGGGGGTCTGGGGATCAGGCTGGGGCTGGGTTGTGTCTATGGGTGTTGCGGTCATAGGGGTGTGTATGTGTTATGTGTGTGTGGTTGTCTATGGGTGTGTTGTGTTAGTGTGTTGTGTCTAGAGGTGTTTGTTGTTATGGGTGTTGGTGTCTATGTGGGTTGGTGTTATGTGTTTGGTTTGTCTATGTGTGTATTGTGTGGTGTTTGTGTGTTGGTGTCTGGTGTGGTGTTACTATTGTGTTGTGTATGTGTCTATGGTGTGTTGCGTGATGTGTGTTGTGTCTATGTGTGTTGTGTCTATGTGTGTTGTGTCTATGTGTGTTGTGTCTATGTGTGTTGTGTCTATGTGTGTTGTGTCTATGTGTGTGTTGTATTGCTGTTTCGTGTTAGGTGGCGTATGTGTGTCGTGTCATGTGTGTACGGAAGGTTGTCGAATGTGTGTCGTGTCGATGTGTGTCGTGTCTATGTGTGTCGTGTCTATGTGTGTCGTGTCTATGTGTGTCGTGTCTACACTTGCACAACAATTCTTCTAAAAGGCCTACATTTTTTAGCATTTATCACGGATTCTGGGGCCCCCATATTTTTAACCACTCATACCTTAAAAAGCAAAGAAGCATTTCAAAATGAATTCACGGTATACATTTCTCAAAATATAATATAATCAAAATAAATATTTATTAGCACGAGTTACCAGAGCAAAAGAAAAAAAAAATCTTGTCCTAGAAGAGTTTGCAAGGGAAATAATGAGACATTGGAAACATGCGCTAGTTGTTGCAGTCCATCATTGCACGCCAATCTCTGAGGATTTCCTCCGGGGGCCACCACTCTCTCTCGCCCTCAAACTATTAGTCTATTTCTTCTTACAATCTCCACATCCCCTGGGTTGGGCTTACATCGGAACTTGGGCCTTCTCCTCCAATGAAGATGAAGAGCTGGTATCATTAACTGATTGTGTACGGACTACTTGGAACTGATGTAATTCTGAAGTAGGTTGCCCTTTCCAAATTTATTTAGACATTTTTCTATATCCTGTAGGGTCCAAAAACAACGTCATGACTTAATTTCTTGGCCATTGAAACACATTAATCAGCTCAATCTTTACGATCACCACCATATTTAATATACTTTCTAATAATTTGCCTTTTCAAAAGCATCTATACTCACTATTAAATCAATATCCAAAGAAAAAAATTCAAGAGAGTTGGATTGACATCCTCAACAATGCTGCATGGTCCACAGGGTTGGATCTTCCTTAATACAGATTGTCACGGGAGATCAGGTGTTTACACTTCTTTACCGGGATCATTCACTGAGCAAAACAAGTTAGAAAAAAATTACCCCCATTTTTTTTTTACTATTGAAACAGTCGTACACACAGTGGATTACAAAATACAGACAAAAAACACATAGTGGGGGTCGTGGCTACAAAACTAGAGACTTTCCTAGGTAAAATAGAACAGAAAACAAAGTCTTTAGGTTGACCGGGACATGGCCCTAAACGTCCTGGACCTCAAATCGGCATGAAGTTCCTAAACGCCACCCCCCTTTCTTCCGGAGGTGCTGAAATCCCTTGACAAGGACTAAGTCCCAAATGTCCTGGAACTGTTTTCGGCTTGCAATCCTAGCTACGACCGCTATGTTCAATTCTCAGAACTTGGCCCCAAAAAGTGAGACTTTAAATTTCTGAAGCCGGCTCGCTGCTATTTCTCCGAGAGCATCTTTTGGTCGTTTCAAATTTGCAGCTGCTGTTCTGGCGCTTAGAATCTCTTGTCCTGATTGGCTCAGGGTTTCTAATAGAATTTCATTGTTCATTCATGAAATACTGCAGCCAATCCGAGCGTGGGAAGAATCCTACCAGCCTAGTCTATCAAGGCCGGGCAAGCGTAAATTCAGATTCTGACAAGGGCATGCGCCAACCTGGCACCTCTGCCACTTGTCAGGCAGAAGACACCCACGGAGTTAGGCACCTCAAAGTCTGGCTTGGGGCAAATGGTGATCCGATGTCTTCCCTTCATCCCAGGACGTGAGTACTTGAGGCCAACTCAGCTGGGAGCCGAGAACCGAGCAGACTTGATGGCACCAAGCTTGGTAGCCACAGAGTCTCTCGGAACCGTGGACCTGGAAGTCCCCATCTTATATTTAACATATTTTATTAAACATACCAGTTTAATAAAATATGCTTTACACTGCTATCTGTCTAAGTCTTTTGGTTATGAGGGATAGAATGAGAATCTGCACTTTAATTCCCACTAGCCATATTCCACACAGACTGCAAACCTGACTTAGCTTTTAAAATCCTCACAGCCTTATGTATAGCTGGAGAAACCCCAGAACCCCTATACCATGTTCTGAGTGATCAGGGCATCCCTCCTTATACTAGGGACCCCTTTACCATTCTGATTTTATTAGATTAGCATGACGCATTTACAGCCAAAGTAAATCAGGTCGAGAATTCAAAAACAAGTTTTCCGTCACATATGAAAGCGTTTACTACAGTACTTCACTTTTTTACCTTACGGGTTTAAAAGGTTCTAATCGTTGGCAATCAGATTCTCATTTTCTAGGAATTACTTCAGTGACTCATGCATGATTTTTAGGTACAACTTCCCATACAAGAAAAGTTGACGTTACATATGCAATAAACTTGTTTAACCAGTTGACTAAAGGCATAAAAATAATTGCTCACCTTTTCAAAGTCATTGCTAAAAATTCTGAAAGATTCTTGGTGTAATCAAATGTTGTGTGTAACACAGCCAAGAGGAAGATAGACAAAATAATAAACGGGAGGTAAATGTATTGGAGATGGAACATTCAGATTACAAAAAAAAAACAATAGGAGCAGAGTAATCCTTACGAAAGCCACCTAGTTGAGTAAACACCAACTGGTTTGGCACAGTGAATATTTGGCAAATCAACCAATACAGCAAGCATTTACCTTAAGGAACATGCCACCTCCAACTTCCGATGACATGGCTTCTCAAGCAAACAACTCGCTTCGAAAACCTTTGCCAAATGTTAACTTATACAGTACTAGAACGATATACAACAGCATGGACCTCTGCAGTTTCTAAAGCTCATATGCCGCCATTAACTAATAAGTGTCCAATAAACCAAACTATTAAATCGCAATAACGTTAAGAGGATTTAATATGGGTGATTGATGCGCTTTTGAATCTGACATTATGGTTAGTTTAAAGACAAAGCATGGGAATCAAACATTTCATAGATTGACTACACGAGGTGCGCAAACTTTTCTCCCTGCGCCCCCCTGCTTGAGCTCACCCCCCCTCCCAGCATCAAATGATGCCATAAGGTCATGTGATATCACATTGCTATGGCAATGCAACGTCACATGACCCTGCAATGTCATTTGAAGCCGGGTTGCCATGGTGTCGCATCGGGCACGGCGGCCTCGCGCGATCCCCAACATTTCATTTCAACGCCTTGAGTAAGAAGGCAGGCCTCCCCTGCCCAAAATTTTGTGCACCCCTGGACTACACTTTAACTGGGATAAGAAGTTAATTTCTCATTACTCTATATAAATACATTGCACCATAACTTCCTTTACTTCAATGCAAGCTTGCTAGGTAATGAGACATCCCAATATTTAGACTTCCTATAGAGCAGCCACCTCAGCACCTTCACTCCTGAGCCACTCACACTTCGCATTGCTGCTACACTAAATAAACACCTGGATCTTCCGCCTTAGTATGCTGGGAGCTTTTCATAAATATGCCACGCTTTTTGTTTCTCTTGCAAAAATCTGCCTGAAGGGACCATAGTGGTCCTCAGAGCTTTCAATCTTATTAAAATTTTAAACACCAGTTCGCCATTAAAAAGGTATTACTTTTCCCGAAATATTGTTTTTTTTATATGTATTTTATTACAATGGCTTTTTTCCCCCCACTATGGACCAACACTGCTATCCTCCATCTGTAAATTTTAAACCGTAATATTGTGTTTGCATATAACACCCCTACACAAATGTATTTATTGTATTCATTAAATGAGAAAGTAATGCCTTACATATTTAGGCGAACACTTATAATGCGGATATTTATTATAAAAAACAAATTTTAAAAAAAGTTGTGTGCGCCGAGCACGCGCATTGTAAGTGAAACTTTTGTGGTTTGCCATAGAAATTGTATTTGCAATGGCAATGTTTTTAATTCAATGAAAGAGTATAAATTTATTTGTGTTAATTTCTATAGTAATCACTTAGAATACATGAAATAATTAACTTATGTTAACTAAAGTAAGATGCATATATTTTGGATTTTATAGTATGTTATTGCTGTTACTCTCAAAAGTCTCATTCAATGTAAATTATACAAATCAATACACAATTTCAGTGACAAAACACAAAGAAGTTTTACTTTGAACGTGCGTACTGGGCACACCCACTTAATTTTTTTATAATCATTAGTTACTATATTATATATTATTATTATCTATATACAATTCATGTGTTATATGTTTTCCACTTCTATTTGTTTTTTTTATATAATAAATGGTACAGTACATTTCTAAAAATGTTTCTATTTGCACTGCTATATTTATACTCACTTGGAATTCCTCTTGGGAGGGGGCCTGTCCGTGTGTGTTTCTGCGCATTTGCAGAATCCCGTTATTGCAGTATAAACCCAGGGCACAGTGACATATGTTACATTGCCACCCTAAGATTAGTCTACAATACAATAAACTTCTGTAAAATGTGTACATAATAAAGAACAAATGAAAACACAAATTGATGGCATCTACAATTTACCAGCTAAGAACCCATGAAAGACTACATAGGATTTATGGGAAATATTTCCACTTCAAATATAAAAGTCATTTTTATTTGGTACGGAACTGAATCCAACAAGCCGACTGGTAAATCGCGCATTCATTACAAAACACTATATTAGAACATAAGCTTGTCACTAATGGAGTGGAAAAGACACATTGGGGGGGAGACGTTAGTTGTAGTAATATCAGTCAGGACACGAAATACAGTTCCATCTGGGCAAGTCCACAAAAAAGTAGTCGCAATGTTTACAGAAACAGCACAAAATATAAAACTAACTTTACAAATTGTTTGGTTGTATAACTTGCCATATATTTTGTCAAACATACAGGACCCCTATAAGCTCATATTAGAGTGCTTTTCCTAGTATTAAACAGATTAATAAGAGCTTCAATCAGACTTAGAACTATGCAACTAATTTTGACATATTATAAAATCATTCTTCCTGGTAATGTACAGGTTATTAAGAATCTATTTTTGTGTTAGGACCCTTGAGACGTGGTCTGCCATGGAGAGGCTCAAGGGCTTACAACACTTTGGCCAAAGAGTTAAACTAAAAGACCATTTTATTAGATAGATAGATAGATAGATAGATAGATAGATATTTAGGCACTCGACCGTGTATTAGTGTCTTTGGATGTAGCACTGAGCTCTGTCTGTGTTTCATGTTCTGTCTGGTTTTAAATACATATATTTTGTCACGCTTACAAATAGGCAGGTGTATAGAGCACTCAGAATGTTATCAACTGTACGTGTGTCAAGAGGGTGCTGGGTATGGCCTCTTTAAAAGAGGCGATTTTGAGGAAACTTTTGAAAGTGTAAATGTCAGGGGAGAATCTGATGGTGCAGGTTAAGGAGTGCCAGGGTGGGGTGCATACCAAAGAGGAAATGAGTGAGGAGAGCCATAGGTCATTAGTCGAGTGGAGAGTACTCAGGCATTAGATTTGTTTTGTAGAGAGGGGCCGTGTCATTGAGATCTTTGTAGCGAAAGCCAAAACCTTGAAATTGATTGTCTGGTATGGTTAGTCAGTGCAGAGATTTGCAGTGATGCACAACAGTTGGCGAGGTAGAGGAGCATCGCAGCAGAATTGAAGACAGACTGATAGGGACAGTTGGAAAGGGGAATATTAAATGTCCATGAATTGGAATACTGGTGGATTGGGTGGCGGGGATATTTTTACAATATAACTGTGACAGGGTGAAGTCACAATGTGATAGCTATGCCTGGAAAACTTACCTCTGGCTGCTAAAACCAGCAATAAGAGGGTTAACCCAGTCAGAGTTTACCTGGGCAATCAGGCCGTAATTGAATGTAGCCGTCAGGCAGCTTTATAAGAATTCAACTGCTAGTAGTAGTTGGTTGTCTCTGCCTCCAGATGCGACTGGAAGAGGAGACCACTCACACAGGGAGCTGCAGTTCTTCACCTGGAACCTGGGTCTTAAATGTAAATATCTAATCGTGATTATTGTCACTTATGATCTGTATTAGGATGTGCCAACAAGGGCCCCAAAACCCACATCGCTCCTTAACAACAAGAGTAAGGACTGATCCCCACAAAACAACCCTACTAAGCGACTATATTATTTAACTCTTATGCTGACACAAAGCTGTGTTTGTTTTCTATATGTTTTTGGCTGAATAAAAGCCGTGCTCAGAAGTTCCCTCGTGTCACTTCCTCTTCTCTGCAACAGTTTCAAAGATGGAAGTGACAGGAATGGTTACATACTGGATGTGTGAAAAAGAAGAGGGAGAAGTGAAGTATGATATCTAGACATCTGGCTCATGGTTATGGATGGAAACTGCAGTTATTCAATATCAGCGATAAGTTAGACACGGGGTCAAAATCAGGAGGTATAATGAATTCTGATTCAGACATGTTCATTTTGAGGTAGTACATCCAGAAGGAAATGGAAAAATTAATATGGAGAGAGGAAGAGTTAAGATGAAAACAGGTAGATTTGAGTCTTCAACATAGGTGGTAGAACAAAGATAAAAGTTCCTAGAACAGAGCCATCGTGAACACCAAAATTGAGTGGGAGTGGAGATAAGGTGGGAACAGGAAAAGAAACACTGGAGGGGAGGGAGCAGGAGAAGCCTTTTTGTCTTGAGGTGGACATTGGCAATTTTTGTTAGCCGTCACCGTGGAGTGGTTAGGGCAGAATACAAATTAAACCATTAATGACAGAGCTGGAGGAAAGAAAGTATAATATGTGGTTATAATACAGGCGTTCAAGTAGTTTGGAAGCAAATGTGAGAAGGGAGATTTAAATCCCTATGTTGGCTCCCTGTTACCTTAGGCAAGACACTATCTTCTTGTGCCTCGAACACCAACATTAAATCAATTGTAATATCAACCTGCAAAAAAAATTTGTACAGTACTGCAAACACGTCAGTGTCACACCGTCAGGATAGCATCATTGTCCTAATGATTAGAGCACCAAAAAGTGAAAATTAAAAGAAAAAAACGTTTTTATTTTAGAAAGGCATGCTGGACAGTAAGAAAATGAGCCAGTGTTGAGGATAGAGATCGGTCAAAGTATTAATGATTGCGGTGGAGGGGGTGCCAGAAGATGTAAAGGACTAAGATAAAGAACAGATTATAGGGGGTGAAGAGGAGAGAGACTTCTTTTTAGTACTAGGTGCTGTGATAAATGTAGCGTTGGGGACAGAGGTGGCACTAGCGTGGTAGTCTGTGTAAGTCATTACTTAGATTTATTTATTTTTAAAGCTGTGCAGTGAAGGCGAAAATAGTGGGAAGCGAAGGAAGTTTAAAGTGGAGAACAAGCATTGAGGATTTGAGTACAGAGTAGATCCAAGAATATAAATAGATTTGTTTAGATAGAAGGCAGCATTGTAGGTTATACAGACAAATTAATTTGCACTATATAAAATCTGATTGGGAGTGAGATTTCCTCCATTGACTTTTCAGTACTACATGAGCACCTCTGGAGGCAGTGCGTTTGACCAGTGTGCCACTACTGAGGCAGGAGTGAGTGACTGTCAAAGTGAACTTTTACACAGGGGAGGTCGCTAATGCTGGGCAGGTAAGAGAGGAGAGACGCGTTTGTACAGATGCTGAGATCTAAGAACTCTATTTAGTTGGGGTGTGGGCATGACAGAAGGAAGAGGGAAATGTCGTGGTCAGACTGGATATGGTGTGCTGTAGGAGGGAGACGACACGGGAAAATGCAAGGTCAAGTGAGTGACTAGCACATTAAGTAAGAATTAGCACACTGGGTGACATCAAAAGGAAGAGATTAAGGAGAGGAGTTTAGAAAAAGCTGGGCAGTTTGGGTTGTCAATAGGAATGTTAACGGTCTGCAAAAATGAGGGGCCAATCAGGAGTGAAAGCCAGGCAATGTTATCCAAAAACTGGGAGGTAGAACCAGGTGGGTGATCTAGGACAGCAATACAGAGACAGGCATGGTAGAACATACAAAGTGTGCTTCAAAAGGAAGAGAATGACCAAAGAGCGAGAAGGATTTCTTCTTCCCACCATGTTTGCCACCAGATCTGAAGGTATGACGGAAGAAGTTACCACAGGACATTTGAGCAGTGAGGCCGTGTTAGCAGGCCATGTCGCAGGCCAGAAGGTTAAAAGAAGTGGAAAGAAAAAGGGTAATTAGCAGCAGTTTGTTAGTTAAACAGTGCACATTCCATAGAAATCTCGGGGGAAATAAATAGAGAGGGAGGGAATGTGGACAAGATTAGAGTTTTACAGCGTTAGGTACAAAAAGTTCTGCAACTGACATGATGCGATAGCATGAGTATAGAGATGCATCAATAGTTATTGCACCAATTAAATCATGAATGTTTTAAAAAAAATAAAATAAAAAAAACACCTGGCAGCACTGTTGTGTGTGCTTTCACATTTGTTTCAGTGGAACACAGAGCATTGTGTTAATAGTTGCAAGAACATTGGTCTTATTCTGGGGATTTGGGGAGGTCACCATACAGCAGGAACAGAGAGAGGAAGAGGCCGTAGGAGATTCGTTATGGGGGAGGGTGGGCGTGGCTGGTGAGAATGAGATGCAATTTGTGGCTGCAGAAAGGGTCCCACTGCAATAAGGAGGGCTATGTGGAAAAATTGGACATTGAAATAGTGGGTTGGGAGGAATAAGTATACACTGATAGAGCAGACGAAGGCAACAGAGGAGAGCACAGTAATGGTGCAAATGTGAAATATATAGTGGGTTCATTCTTTCACGTTAGAGGCAACACTTTGAAATTCAAAATACGGACGTCACAAACGGACGTCACAAACGGACGTCACAAACGGACGTCACAAACGGACGTCACAAACGGACGTCACAAACGGACGTCACAAACGGACGTCACAAACTGACGTCAGTTCACCAGGGTGTAATTGGAGTGAGTTACCAGATGAAATGAAGCCAAGTTGAGCAAGAACCCAGCTCAAAATCACACAGGGGTAAATTCTATACTGCACGTGCCAAAGTGGTAGTTCACAGATTAACATGCTCACTGAGCATTTTTATTTTTGTTTATTCTGTTTCACACCTTTTTGCTTTTAATTCTCCTATATCCTCTATCTACCTTATCGCAACAATGCTCATTTCTTTAACCCCTTCCCTGCCCGAGGTCCTCTAAGCCATAATGCAGTGTGACAGTAGTTGGCGCATATTTTACAGTCCCATTGTTGAGCAATAGTCAGCAGCTTACATTGCTCTTTTCTCTGTACTGTTCTGTTGCATCTGGCAAAAAAAATAAAACTTTCATAGTATGGCTCTAGTAGTGAGGTAGAACAGGGTCCATTGCTCAAACTTTGGGACCCCATTACCAAGCTGGTGACTACATTTTGCTGTAGGCCATTATGGGCTCAGTAGTGCATGGTCAGTTAGGCCTCGACATTAATCCTTTGAGTGCCAGAGGTGTAGTGCAAGAGTGCAACGACCCCTCTGGCACTCGTGCCCACTTCTCCGAAGAGCATAAACCAAAGCATTATATTCTATTTATAAGAAGCATCTACATTTTGGAGTGTATGTATTTGTATAGCGCCCCCCATGTATTTAGCATTCACAGCAGGAATAGACGCAACAAAATAAAATGGTAATAAAAGTTAATATCAAAAGTAATTAGAAAAAGGATTCCCTGCCCCAAAGAGCTTACAATCTAAAAATAGTATGTAGGGATAGTATGAAGGTACTGTATTATGGCGAGTCTGCAAAAGGATGAGTTTGAGCTACGGAAATGCTTTGCTTAAAAATGTGCCCTAGTTAAAAATGGACTTGCAGGAAAACTAAGTAAGGAACAACTATGTGAAAACCCAATGTGAACACAGAGCATTAGTGCCCACCTCCCAAGGAAGAAAAAAAACATGTGTGAATGAAACGTTTAAACACATGCAGATCCGTTAAGATTTTTCAAAAAGTAAATCATTTGTTTCTGATGCTTAACAAAGACGACACAAAAAAAAGTCTTACCTGAAGGCCGCAACCAACGGTGCATATACCGAATCGCCATCGTAAACGTAAAGATGGTCCCAACTGCATTCAGTCGCAAAGTGATTGAAACGAAGTCGCAACACAGTATTTGGTCTACAAATAAACAAAAGTTGATACTTTAAACAAATACGAATTGCTCTATTTTAATTGTCTTTACTTTTCCATCAAATACTTATTTATGAAGTTCAAGATATTTGATTGCGGGATCAGGAGAAGGAGCGGCTCAGTGAGTAAAGACACTGACTGCCACTGAGAGTTTGATGCAGGGGAGCCTGGTTCAATTCCCGGTGTCGGCTCCTTGTGACCTTGGGCAAGTCACTTTATCTCCCTGTGCCTCAGGCGCCAAAGAATAGATTGTAAGCTCCACGGGGCAGGGACCCCAGCTTGCAAAATGTCTCTGTAAAGCGCTGCGTACAACTTGCAGCGCTATACAAGAACATGCTATTATTATTATCAACTAGCATTACTTATTAAAAAATAATTAAATAACAGTCTGGGGTTAACGATAATTTTCATGCAAACAAAAAGTTGCCACAGCACATTTATATTTAATCAATAAATACCGCATGCGTGCATTTCTAGTGCTTACCGAGGAATGCTATGTAGTGTGAACTTCATGGTGTGAAAAATGTGTATTTCTTTGACTAATCTTAATTTGCTGTAAAGATGACTTTTACACGGAATATACAATTATATTTACAAAACTAGTATTAGCAGTACAGAAGTGCTGCATTCTGAACACATTCAATATATGTAATTCAATTTTGTTCAAAAACTAATTTAAAAAACCTAAGCATTATCCAAACGTCTGTTAGAATCATTAAAATATCTCTTCCCTGGGTTCTTATATTGATTCCCCTCTTTGCCATTCATTATAGCTGCTTGAGAATGTTCCACTTTTGTAAATGGCTGCTGTTTCCTTCCATAGCAGAAAAGATAATGTGATTAAACAGTAACAAAATAAATAACTGGAAGGGACACACACACTAAAGTGGCCATTATGCAACCAGTAACGTTTCAATATACTTATTAGTTGGCAAATAGTGAACTTTTTTTTACAACACTAAAATTAGAGGTTTAAAGTCCAAATGAGACCAATAATTAAACTAAATCCTGTTTACAATGATCATGATCGTTTCAGGTAAACTTTATTTTTCTGCAGGCAGTTAAAATATTGGGTTCCTCTACAATCCAAGGTCTAGATACTTAAAACAAAAAAAAGGTCGCACTACATCATTGCTTACATTTAGCAGCTGCTACGTAGCACAACTTGGATAAAGGCAGAAGAAAAGTTAATCATTGCACAACACGATCAACCAAAGTCCAAGCAAAAGAAGCAGTTGAACAAAATAAGACAAAGGTTATGTTTTCGAATTACAGTACATGTAATGGCTGATAAAATGTTCTAAATGAGTTTACATAATTAACCTTGTAAATACATTAGACGACCGATTTTAAATTAAATGTAAATGCAGGAAAAGGTGCTCAGTAAATTATTTCACTTTGGCAGTACTTAGAACTTAAGAAAACTTTCTGAATGTCTTCGTTTCATGGTTAAAACCCTTACTTCTATAATCCCTTAAATCCAAATGAGTTAATTTGTAATTTAAAAAAAATTAAAAAATAAAACCTATCGCCTTGCACAAACTATCACTTGTGGATTTTCCATCAACTGCTTTCTCAAATGATCCCTGACTAGGGCAGCATGGACCATGGGAGGAATTCGGGTCCAAAAGACATTACACATAACATACCATGCAGAATGTCATACCTATACTTCTCCAAGAGGATTACATATCCAAACTTCATATTAATCTCAAATGAAAAAACCCAGGTGTCAGAGGGATTACTTTTTATTTGTGTTTAAATATACTCCAATGAAAGCTTTAAAGACAAGGACTTGCCAAACATGTCCATTAAACTCTGGAGGCTGAAGGTTCGCTTCTGTCAATGTGAACATGCATAAAACAGCTTACATATTAGATCAGAGTATATTCTCTCACGGGGCAATACCCTTTCCACTCAACTACTAGCATTTGCAATGTAGTAGATGTCCAGCTTGTTTAATGTTTTGGCTTACTATAAGGTTATGCAAAGAGGCTTGAAAAACCTATCTGCATTTTCTTCCACTAAGCACTAATTACTGCAAAGCAAATCCCAACAGTCCCTTCATTATGTCTCTTCCTACATGTTTAATAGTTACTTCCGA
Organism: Ascaphus truei; assembly: GCA_036426205.1. Taxonomy (NCBI): domain Eukaryota; kingdom Metazoa; phylum Chordata; class Amphibia; order Anura; family Ascaphidae; genus Ascaphus; species Ascaphus truei. Next base: position 170,125 of record WSYH01000173.1, read on the forward strand.
CACAAAGATCAGAGAGCGCAGGTGGAATACATGCCATGACAGATTAAATACAATACATTTGCATAATAAATCCGACACTGCTGCTGTCAAAGGCAATCACAGGGTGGATCAAAAGTTATAATACAGAATTTGTTTTTAATGTTCACATTTTAAGAAACTGATTCATATCAGCACTTTTTCCTTTGAACTTCAAAATAAACAGTTCACGGCTTTCATTCAAATCTTCAGGATGACTAGCTGTACAGTGCATGCTCTATTCGTTTGATCAAGCTGTACAGCAAATAAATGAAGAAGCAAAATGTATATGTATGTAGTGAACAGAAACACTGTACAATAGTTACCTTCCTTCAATAAGCCATGTACATTTAGTTTTATATTTATAGTTTCCAGGTCCATCCGTCACAAATCCACTAGGTCCCGTTAACCTAAAGAAAAGAAAAAGAAAAAAAATGGAGTGGACTGTGCAACAAGTTCATTAGAAGCAGGTCATTAGAAATGGGTAACATTTGGCTCTACTATTTAGGCAGAAATGCACCAATCTTCTTAACCCTTCTGAGTATTTTTAATACAGGTACAATAAAAAGGGACAAAACCAAACACATACCTGTACTTTGATGCATCAATTATAATGTGTGCCTATAACTCCTCGCAAAACACTTTATTTATTCATAGTCACATCCAAAACAGACTGACACTAATACCAAAATAAGACCTTGATGGACATTGCTATAAATATAAATTGAATTAACTAAATATATTTTGTCAACAGAAAATTTCATAACAAGGCTTTTGAATGGCAGAAAAACGTCCAACATTACACGCTGCAGATATATATATGCCAAAGTCCAATAGCCAATCACAAACATGGCACACAATGTGAAGGGATCATACTGCTGCACATCCAGGAATGTGGTATATGAGATTCAATGCAGCATATGTGACATGGGATGCTACATCGGTGAAACCAGCCAAAAACTAGAATGAACCTGCACAGAGAAAATAACACCATGAAGGAGGAAGAGTGGGACACAACTTCTCACAGCCAGATCATTCCACAAATTACTTAAAAATACAAATCCTGAAAAGGAATGTTTAAATGCTCAAGGACAGTAACCATTTCAACGCAAAATAATCACACTTACACCAAAAGAAACACCATGCCAATATGGCACGGCGATGCACACCCTCAGAATTTTGTGTAATGTTTCTTCCTGCCTGTGTTAAGTTTACAACTTACCCCTTTCTCACCCCTGCACCCCTCATACTGCTGATGTATATATGGTCCCACATGTTCTCCACATTTCACACTATCCCTTTCATCCATTTATTGTCCTGTCTGTTTAGTTACTATTCCCTTCTGCAATTACTTCTCTATGCCAAGGGAACGCAAACTTTTTCCCCTGCGCCCCCATGCCGGCAGTTTCCCTCTCCCCGCGGCACCCCCACCCCCACTTACCTAGGCTCCAGCAGCATGACATCACGTTGCCATAGCAACATGACATCACATTACCGCACAGTGTCATTTGAGGCCGCGTTGCCATGGCTATGCGTCTAAGGAGCCGCCGGAACCAAGGTAAGTCAGGTTTACAGAGGCCCTGCAGCTCCCCCGGCACGTAAAGTACCTTCGGGAAGCACGCTGGGCCTCTGTAAACCGCGCGCCACCCGCGGGTCGCGCCCTCCACGTCACATGCCTTAGATTACCTTGGAATTTATATCCGTGTTAAATGCTGTCCTGAGGATGAATGATAACTCTCAAAAGCCTGTCATAATTGCTAATCCAAAAAAAAAAAAGGGTATCACCCAATAGTGAAGCAATAATGTATTCTGTACTATCGCAGCTATTTCTATTTACTATACATATACGCGCGAATACACTTTTTAAAAAAAAAATTTTTTAATCAGCACATAAGTTTCACAGAAACAATTTAGGGGGAAATTCACCAAGCACCAATATGGGTTATCGCTTTAAACCAGCTTTCAATCCGATGGAAGTTAACACCTGCATGGGTACCTCGTGAATCTCCGCTTTAAAGCTTTAATGACTGACGCTGCTCCTAAATTCAGGAGTAGCACCAGGATTATTCCCTAAAGGACAAAAAGAAAAGAAAACCTCTAATATATCAAAATAAAGTGCTCTGAAAAACTTCCACTTTTTAATTTTAAGCAAAATATCTATATAAAAATCCAATAAATTTAAGAATCTGAACTTGTGCATTCACAGTAAACTTCTCACCCAAAGCCCAACGATTGAAGTAAAAATGAGTAATTTCTTGTATTTTGCATTATTATCACGCGTCCATCAACTTCGCTTATAAACAAAAATAGTCATATTGTAGGCAATCAGAAGTTACTTCCTTAAAAAGGAACAAAGCTTGGTTTGGTTCATTTGAAATATAAAAAGGTGCAGTGCCATGTAGTAAGTCAATATAAAAACATTTGTACATTTTGCACGCAATTTCCGCTTTCATCTTTGTCACATGCATCCTTGTAAATTCATAATAGTTTGCTGTATTTGATTAATCACGCTTAACATTTTCTCTGGCGCCTGTTAGAGATACCGACAACTGTTTTTCTAACACTGCTTGATAAATCGGACCTGAACATTACACTTCTTGCTGCGTTTTCATTCAAAACGAACTGCTAACCTAGTGCTTAAGTAGCAAGCATAATTTATTCCCAAATGTTGGTGCTTTTTGCACAATTTGTAAAGTTTTACAAAAATGTTAGATATTGGGTCATCGTGAAATCACAACATATTGAAAGCCCTCAGTCTCCGCAACATAAGTTAAGACTTTTTGACCTTTTTTGTGTCCTGCAATGCAGAAAGCATGTTACGTGCCCTCAGCCATAAATTGATGTACAGTATACCCTTTCAAATGCTCGGTGTCCCCCACTGCTGCAGAAATAGAACAAAGATGGGGGGGGGGGGCGGCACAGGGCACGCAATGACACGGCTGAAGCAGTGACTGACAGGCCATTCAGCACTGTGCTGCTTACTCTGGGGTGGGGGAAGGAGAGTGGGTAGCAGTGGCTTTGATCGTTACAGGACTCAGCCCACCCCTGCTCTCAATGATGACGGTCAGGGACAGGGAGGCAGGTCAGCGTGTCACAGATGCACATACTAACATTCAGAGCTGTCAGTGAGGGAGCACTGCTGCTCAATATGTTTCTTACCGTTTTGCCTGTGTGTCAGTGTATATGTATACACATGTAGTGCTTCAAACGACCAGAATGATTGATTTACATCTGACATGTATACATATTTTTAGATACGTTTTAAACATTGTCCTTTGCTTTCAGCTATCATGCAGAGTCTGCCAATCAGGTGCCACTTTACCACTCTATATCCTTTACTTTACCACTTGGGTGTAGCAATCAGATTTCTAAACCTTTAGTCCAGCAGCGGAAATTATCTGACAGTTTGATTAAATATGTTACATTATTTGGGATAAGGCGGCAACAAAAATAATTGGTGTTCTATATTTACGGCTTTGACTTCCTGTGTTTGTCTCAAAATTGTGATCTTACTCTTAAAGCACCAACCCTTTTTTTACATTATTTGTATTTGTTTTACACAAGGCGGGAAACAGACTATAACCATGTTTATTTTAGCACAGGTGGACCGCCTGGTACGTGAGAAGTTATCCAGCGTATCACTTAATGGTTTCTATAGGGGATTTTAAAAAAGCCCATCAAATTGCAAACCGGAATGGATGATGTTGCAGCTTCCCATTTGGCCAACATGAAACAGGAGATTTGAACAGCCATTTTGTTTACCCTGAAGGGGCTGTGACACCAAGAACCTGGCACTACCAAGGATCTGAAAAAGCAACAGATGCCTGCGAAATACATGCACAAGGCAAACAAGGCACACAAAAGCCAAAAATTACTCTTACAATCTTCACCAAAATACATAAAATCCAGCAAACTTCTGAAAGGTCATCAACACTATATTCCAGCCAACAAAATCCATCCAATATCAAAAAAGATGAAATTACTGACAAATGACACACATTCAATAAATACTTTGTGTGATGATGTGCTACTTCCCTATTGCCAAAGCCCAACCCAAAGTACAAACATGAAGCTCAATCTGTGAGAACCCCTACAGCCTCACCCTCTTCCAACAGTGCTCACAATTTTCAATTTGTCCCAGTATCTAAAGGAGATTACACATGCGCTGCTCAAAAAGCTTAACAGCCGATGTGGGCCTGACCTACAACAAATCAAAGTTCCCACGATTTGGTGCCCCAGCCATTGCCAAACCACTTGCTTCGCTAATCAACTATTTTGTCTGCAGGCCATATCCCCAAGACTGGAATACTGCCATAGTTGTCCCAATCTTCAAAAGTGGGGACAAATATGCTGTCTCCACCTAGAGGGCAATCTCTCTTCTCGCAATACTATCCAACATCATGGAAAAATGTGTCCACTTTCAATTAACCAATTATTATACCAAGACAAAATTTCCTTAGCCAACTCCAATTTGGATTTTGCCCAAAACACTTCACGGTAACTACCCTCCAAAATTTTTGCAATGAAATCCAGTGTGAAATGGAACAACTTACTGGTGAAATATTCCTACATTATGCAACGGCTTTTGATACTGTTGATCATGTTATATTGTTAAACATGCTCCAATGCTCTGGAATAGGGGAACACGCATTAAACAGGTTCTCCTCCTTCCTATTAGGTAGATAATATTTCTCTATCGGCTCCAACACCGACCCCTTGTAACTACTCCTACTCTTGTCAGTCCTCATTATGATCTACCTACAGTTTATAAGGGAGCAAAAATGCACATGTATGCAGATGACAATCTTATATGCACACAGCACTAGCCTCTCTGACCTTTAACACGTACTTCAATACGATTTTTCAACACTTAAAAACTGGATCTCCCAAAACACAGTTTTTAAACATGGACAAGACTAACAATGGTATATGGGACCACAGCTACAATTTTTAAAGCTACCAATGATGGAGTGAGTTACAGAAAGAAAAAAAACAATCGTTTTAAATATCTGTTCATGCGGTTTCACTCCCATTTAATATTTGGGATGCACATTGATACCCCGATATCCAAAACCTATGCCCAACTAGGTGTACTTTATAGGAACAAATGCTCCCTAAGCCCGCTGGTCAGAAAGCCAATCGCACAGCAGATGCCAATTATAGGCTATGGGGATAGGGTATATGATACAGCACCTTTAACTCATCTTGGCAAACTAGACACCCTCTACAACTCAATATGAAGCTTTGTCTTACAATGTAGCTAAAACACATTACTGCAACATGCTCCAAGAAATAGATTGTGCCTAGATTCAAGAGAGCCAAAGTGGATTTTTACAGTCTTGCCTTCAAATACTTTCTGGGCAAAGCTACCTGTCTATCTGAACAAGCTCCTCACCACTACCACATGCAGCTCTCATCACCTGAGATCCGACTCCAACAGAGTTCATGGTCCCAAGATTCAACAAAAACCAATCAGGACGCTCCTGTTACCGTGCACCTCACAACAGGAACAATCTACGTTTTAGTCTCAAAGCCACCACCAGTCTAAGTTCTTTCAATAAACGGTCTCACATTTTAATCTGGTCTGCAACTGTTATATACGCCTATACGTGTTCATGCAATGTCTTTAAATATAATGTATAACCCTGTTCACTTAATGTAACCATGTATGGTTATCATAACTGTGTCCAGGACATACTTAACAAAGAGAGGTAACCATGTATTAAATTCTTGGTAAAACATTTTATAAATAAACCAATAAACTACAACGGTAAATATTTCAGGAACCATTGGGTCCACAGAGCTGGAATTAAAACAAAGTTCAGCTCCAGAGGACCATATCATTAAAAAAATAAAAACACGACAACCTTATTACCTGGAAACCCCTTATTAATGTCATCAGCAGGGCTATGCAATGAAAAGCTAAATTAAATCAGGTATTGTTTATAGAATTGGAGAATATTGTTCCTAATCTTTCAGGCTTCGTTTATCTGCAATCCCCTCTGGCAATCTTAGGCTTGTTCTATAGTAGGTGCGGGCGCGCGTGCCGCACACTTTCAGTCTAAACAGTCCATGCTGCCGGGAGTGACAGGTTTACAGTGTGTGTAGGTATGTGGGTATGTGGGTGGGTGGGTATGTGGGTGGGTGGATATGTGGGTGGGTGTGTGTGTGTGGGTGGGTAGGTATGTGTGTGGGTGGGTGGGTATGTGGGTGTGTGGGTATGTGTGTGTGGGTGTGTGGGTATGGGTGTGTGAGTGTGTGGGTGTGTGGGTGTGTGGGTATGTGGGTGTGTGTGCGTGGGGGTATGTGTGCGTGGGGGTATGTGTGCATGGGGGTATGTGTGCGTGGGGGTATGTGTGCGTGGGGGTATGTGTGCGTGGGGGTATGTGTGCGTGGGGGTATGTGTGCGTGGGGGTATGTGTGGGTGGGGGTATGTGTGGGTGGGGGTATGTGTGGGTGGGGGTATGTGTGGGTGGGGGTATGTGTGGGTGGGGGTATATATGTGTGTGTGTGTGTGTGTGTGTGTATATATGTGTGTGTGTATATATGTGTGTGTATATATGTATGTGTGTGTGTGTATATGTATGTGTGTATATGTATGTGTGTGTATATGTATGTGTGTGTATATGTATGTGTGTGTATATGTATGTGTGTGTATATGTATGTGTGTGTATATGTATGTGTGTGTATATGTATGTGTGTGTATATGTGTGTGTATATGTGTGTAAGTGACCAATCAGAGAACGGCAGGGGCGGCGCCCACACTCCGGCAGGGCCGGCACCAAAGACACCTGCAGAGACAGGTTCCGGTGCTGTCTGCCAGGAGATAAGGTAAGAAGAAACAATTCAGGTTGAGGAGATGATTATTTTGATATGGGGGGGGGGGGATTTTACATTGTGTGGCGCAAATTTCTCTTCTCATTCGTCAACTCTGGCTTAGACGATAGATGGAGGGTCATATGATGAAACTTTCAAATACATAAAAAGGGTTTCAACAAAGTTCAAAAGGGACTTTTATTTCAGAATAAAGTGCTAGAGCAAATACTTTGAAGCGGAAAGGTGGCAAGCTAAAGACGAATTGGGAGCAATTTCTTCACATACAGTAGGTGGTGTGGGCTAAAACAGTAACAATTAAAAAAAAAATCCTTGAGCCATAGGGCTAAAATATAAAAAGCAAAGGATCAAATGGATTCTGAGGTTTCACAGCAGATATGAAAATGGTCCAAGTGGCACTTATCTGCTGACAAATTGTACGTCAGTGTCCTCAGTGAATCCAGACTCCTGGAAACCAAAGTGTCTAAAGTGTATTGCAGATCGCATTTATATAGGGACGCTAAACTAATAATGGTATGGCACGCTTTTACAGCAGTGTCAGCAGTTTTTAGCCATTACAATTATATTGTTTTTCAAAACAGTTTTTCTGTGACGTCTGAGTGCCAAGTCACTGCACTCATCCACTCAAATATATATTTTTATCTGAAGAGAAAACCATAGCTTTCACAGTTACTCTAATCCAATGCCACACTACAACTGTTACATAGATCCCCTCTGATCTTTCAGACCAACCACTTAAAGGGGGCAGGTCAACCTACCCATTATCCAATTGAAATCATGCAAAACATTAATGCAAGGGTGAGCGACTCCTCAAGGGCCACCAACAGTTCAGGTTTTAAGGATATCCCTGCTTCAGTAAAGGTGGCTCAGTGGTTCACATTGACAGCCACATGTGCTGAAGCAGGGCAATCCTTAAAACATGACCCGCTGGTTGCCCTTAAGGAATAGTTGGCCAGTCTGCATTTGTGTAAAAAAAAAAAAAACACTACCTGAACCTCTGTATAGGTGATAACCCCACAGTATTCCATGCCTGCTCTGTCAGGAACATTGAAATAGAGGTCACATAGTGTCACAGGGACATTTCAAACATTTTCCAGACAAAGTACAAGGTTACAGGGGTCACAGCCTCATCAGGAGTAGTGATGACTGAACACACACACAACTTGTGAGGAAGAAGTTAAGTGGAGGGTGGATGCTGGCAGAAGTTAAGACAAGATGTTAAGACGTGCAGTCCCAGGTGGGGAAGGGGTTAAAAAGGAGTCCCAGAAGGAGGTAGGAATTGAGGTGCAAGAGTCAATCTTCTAGTCCTGGCCTGTTTTTCTTGCTGCCGCTGCTACATGCAGTCTCTCGCGGAGCGGTCACTGATGTGGACAAAAACACAGCTCTTCTCTGCACGCTCTCTAGTTCCATAATGTATTTTCGAAGGAGTGGTGTCTAAAATTGTACTCCATATTCAAGGTGTGTCTTACTAATGCTTTATAAAGGGGCATAATTATGTTTACTTCACTTCCATCCATTGCCCATTTAATACAAGATAAGATCTTGTTTGCCTTTGCAGCTACTGCGTGACTTTGGGCACTTTTGCCAAGTCTGCTGCTGTCTACAAGCACTCCTAAACCCTTCCCCATCAAGGATTCACCTAATTTATCCCCAATTCATTTGTAAGTCGCCTGTTTACTCTTGTTTCCCAAAAGCATAACCTTACATTTACCAGTATTAAACCTCATCTGTCAGTTACCAGCCCACGTTTCCAGTCTCTCCAAGTCCTTCTGGAGACCAATTAAATCCTGCTCTGATTCTACTACCTTACACAATTTAGTGTGATCACCAAAAGGTGGAGACTTTGCGCACCACTGGCATAGAGCGCAAAGTGGGGGGGCGCAGGATTTTTTTGGGGGGGGGTCGCGGGCAGAGGTCCTGAGCTCTTCACCATGGCAATTAAATGTCGGGGAATCGCATGAGGCCTCTCAACCTGAACTTACCGTGATTCTGAAGGCTGCTGTGATGCGTCGCGTTACGCCAGTGTCATCACACGCACGTCTTCATGACAACGAGGTCACGTGACATCACCCCGCGGCGTCATGACGCCGCAGAGTAAGGTAAGGGGGGCGCGAGAGCAAGTGGGAGCAGCGCCAAAAGTTTGCGCTCTCCTGCTCGATGCCAATCTCAAGGTCATTAATAAGTTACAAAGCTGGGGTCCCAGTACCGATCCCGAGGTACTCCACTCAACTTTAGCCCAACCTGAAAAAGTTCCATTTATGACAACTCTGTCAATCCTTCAACCAGTTTTCAATCCAGGTGCAAATATTTTTAGTTAATTTATTTGAGTCCTATTTGCTTTATTTTGTACACTAACCTCGTGTGTCAGATGCCTTTGCTAAATCTAAGTAGAACACATCAACTGTATTACCCTGGTCTAAAATCCTACTTACCTCCTCAAACAAACACAGTTTGGCATGATCTAGCCTTCATAAATCTATGCTATTACTAATAATTATTTTTCATTAGGTATTCCTGAATATTATCCCGTATTATACCTTCAAGTAGTTTCCCCACTATTGAATGGTAGGCGTGGCACACACACACACCACACACACACACACACACACACACACACACACACCACACACACCACACACAGTAAAAGGATTGTGTCATCCGTAACTGCAGAGACATTTCCTATATTATTTCAGGGTTGGAGTAGACAAGTATGTCCCTCGGCTCCTCTCACATTAAATAGTGTGAGCTCTTTAGGGTAGCACAAGATGTTTTAGAGCATACAGAGGCGTTTGTATTCATTGGATTATCACATGTGAAATAAAGTCCATCTAATTCCTGTATTACCAACATCTATATGAACACACACACACAGATTGACGCGCAACGGGTAGCAGTGCGAAAACATACTTCACAGTCTTTCCCTCGATCGGCCGGCTGCACGCTCACTACCGTGCTCAGCCCTAGTATGGAACGGCTGGCTAACCACAGACAATTATAAGTGCCGCACGCACGGCGGAACAAGCGCACGCCCACTTTATTATGGGCCTAACAATGTTTTTAAGACTTTCCAAATATCTTCTACATTTTTCCCTGCAAAAACATCCCAATTTATTCCTTGTAGATTAGTCCTGTTTACTAAAATCTGCCTTTCTAAAGTTTAAGGTCTTTGTTGAATGGTGAATAGAATCAGAAATGAAAAACCACTAAATATTACCATTTTGCCTTTCAGGTTCTAGATTTTGTAGACTCCCCCATGGACTCAAGGTCTTTCTAAATCCATGCATCTCAAAAGTGATAATCTTCACAGTTGATTCTGATTTAGCCGTATATGTCAATTGTTGGCTTATTTTAAAGCAGAACTTGCATTTTCAGTGCATTCAAGTCCATTCCATATCTAGCCATTTGATTAAATAACGTACGTTCTGTTTACGAATACATTTTAGAATCTGAGGGAGTTAGGTGCACTCATGATCGGAAGCAATAAGGAAATGCCTCGGGTGTACGGAGAACCACCCTTTGACAATATCATAAAGCAAAACAAACAGCTTGCATAAGAAAGTACCGGAACGCCGCAGGTCTTGCAAAAATTATATACCAAATGTATTCAGTAGTTCGATATTTTGGTCTCAAACCTCAGACCTTTATCAAAATACAGCTAACGAAGTGCCACTTGTATGTGCATAGTGAATTAACAAACGTGTACCAGGTGAAATCTACGTGCCCGATTGGCTTCTGTTTGGTGTCCACGGCAAGTGATCCTTGTCATCAGATTAAACCTAGCATATGTAGGGTCTGAGTTACCTGTAAAACAACTGCGCCGGTGTAACGAAAATAACTGCTCCAGTGTTTAATGCTTTCATTGTTCAAATGTGAAACTGTGACATACAGGAGATAGAAACACTAAAATCTAGTCAATGTTATAATCGTACAAATGCTTAGATGCCCCACGTGTTGGTAAGGAAATCAGTGAAACACAATATAAATGCTGCCAAGCAGCCAGTGCTGCACATGCTTCAGTAGGGAAAAAAAAGCCATCAAGGTTGTATAGAACACATTTCCAGGTCCAATCTTACATTAAGCTGTGAATACTGTTATATACAATGTGAGATTTACGCACTCTCTCCTCTAGTGATCTTTTCTTTTTTCTGTCAGCTGTGTACATCAAGTCACTATTCCCTTGTAATTATATACAACCTTGATGCTTTTTTTCCATTAGAGCATGTGCAGCACAGGGAGTAGCTGCTATGTCACGCACTTCTACAGTCGTTCATACTGTATGTTATGGGTGTCACTGATAAAGAAACCAAAGAGGGAATACAATTATTATGGTGGTAACAGAGGAGTCCGTTGTTTAAAATGTATTTGCATTTATGCAAATCCATGTCTGCACTGATATCTATGGAGGTATTGCACATACTATTGAAGACCCCTGTAGTCTGGTTATGCTCCTTGGCAACATTTATATTGTTCTACTTTGTACTAATACATTTTACACAAGTTAAAATAGTACTTGTGCCATTGTGTTGTGCAATGTATTTTACCAACCTCATTTATAATGCATTATGTAACAGATTCTTTTGATGCATCACTCAGATTGTGCAGGGAAGTACTGTACCTAGAATGCATCTCTTGCACTATAACAGGTTTTGGGGTTTGTGTGTGTACATAGATATATACATACATAACTAGAAACAGCAGTATGAACTGTATGTTTTGTGACATTCTACGACATTTATTCAGTTAGGAGACTAACAATATGTTGAGATGAAAAAGAGATTGCTAGAAGTGGTAGACAGGGTGTTACATGGACAATAATTAAACTATTTCATAGATAGCCTTTCCCCTAATTAGACCCAAAGTGCTTCACAATTACAGTTTAGTGCGCGGTACGCAGCACATAGGAATTTCCTGTTCAGATGAGCTTACAATCAATGTTTGTGGTGCCTGAGGCACAGGGAGATAAAGTGACTTGCTCAAGATCACAAGGAGCTGACATTATTCAAGGCTTTTCATCACAAGCCAAGATAGGTGTGGAGTTATTTAACTCTGAAGAAACACTTCAGTATATTCAGTTAACGTATTCACAGAGGGGGGCACTATTCAATAATTATATTATTATTTTATTTATTTATTTATAAAATATTTTACCAGGAAGAGTAATACATTGAGAGTTACCTCTCGTTTTCAAGTATGTCCTGGGCAATAAAGCTATTATTAGAGCTATAAAGGATGATTGCTCTTGTTAGTTTGAGCACCTACACACAACTTACTTTATCTGAATCTCAGAAAAACTTTACAGAACATACTTGATTGAGCGCTTTAACATTTTTTGGCACATTCTTTAAATTACCTTACATTTGCTTTAGAATTCAAACATGAAAGCGTCCAATATTTAGTCCTAAATCCCACCTCAAATAACAGAATAGTACAAGGCATACCCCGGTTTAAGGACACTCACGAGTAAGTACATATCTCTCAATAGGCAAACGACATGTCCTGAACAGCAATACCGGCTCCCTGCCTGTACCGAAGCTGTGCGCAAGCGGGGAGACTATAGAGCCTGTTACACATGTGTTATTTACATCAGTTATGCACGAATATGATGATTGCAGTACAGTACATGCATCGATAAGTGGGAAAAAGGGAGTGCTTCACTTTAAGTACATTTTCACTTTACATACATGCTCCGGTCCCATTGCGTATGTTAATGCGAGGTGTGCCTGTACCTAGTACAATATCACACAGCACTTTTCTACTTATTTTTCCCTCTTGGTAATTCCCAAGATCTTGTCCATTTCTTCTTCTATCCCGTAGTTCCTTCTGTGATACTTTGCTCAACGCAGCCTCAGTTATTTTTACAAGTGTTCAAACCAAACAAACAGATCTATTGCACCATCTCATTCTATTTCCATGGTCAATACTTACATTTGATGAACAAGTAAGGCTGAGTCCCCACTGCTCACGGCTGTGCGCACTACGGCATGTGCAGCACACACAATACGGACCTCTACGGGGCAAGCCCCACTAACTACAGGCGCTATGCGCGACTGCATTTGCCAAGTAAAGAATTTGTCTTTTGCCGTGGCGACCAAGCATTTGCCACATCACGGCGGTGGTTCAGCCAATGAGGGCGAACCAGCCGTGTGACATCAAGGTCGCGACCCCGCCACACCCCCCTGCTCTTCTGACGTGCCACCACATGTGCTGAAACCGTTGCTTGCGTCGCCAGGCGCTCCAATGCACGCAGTGGCTGGGGCCACAGCCTGACAATGCATTAACTTTTGATTCTCACCTTTCTCTAGAGTTCAACATGACCCATTTGTTTTGGTGTTAAGGGTAAACAAAGATTACATCTCGCCATTGCAGATCTGTCCCTATTGACAAGTCCTATTTTTCCTTCTGCATTGTAGCATACTGTACTGTACTCTATTTACCATATAAAAGTCCATACTGTGTACATCAAAAAAAAAACTCCAACATTCATAAAGGTAGTTAAAAAAAACAAAAACAAAAAAAGGTTGATTACGACATTTCATTAGACCTAAACTGATACATTTCCATTACCATGAGAGTAAAGAACGTTGCAGTTTTGATAAAAATACAGCTACCAAACGTAAATGAAACAGCAGCTCTGGAGAAAAGGGTGGATTTTTAAGCATAAAACAGCTGAACTTATTTACTTTTGTAGAAATGGTGCAAATTTAGATTTCCAATTTTTGTAGCACTATGCTCAAAATCTTACAAAAGTCTGTTAATACAGTTATGATTTAAAGAACCATAAACTCTGCCACCATTGTTTATAAGAATAAATCAAAATCAAACACAGTGGTGTCTGTCATCACAATATGTGGAATTAATTTGCTTCCAATTTTAAAGTAGAAAGATACTGTCTCAAAGTAAATCATGTTATGTTGTATTGGGAACACTGTTGTGACATTCCAGAGAAACAACCATGTCCAAGTGTATTTATTTATAAAAATGTTTTACCAGAAAGTAATACATTGAGAGATACCTCTCGTTTTCAAGTATGTCCTGGGCACAGGGTTATAAAAAAATACATGTTACGATAAAAGAACAGGGTTATACAGGGAATTCACAGACATTTCATGGACAGATAAAGTTGGAAAATTGGGTACAGGGGATAAAGGGCTTATGTGTTTCAGATAGAAATAGCTCAGAACATCCAGGGGGAGCATATAATGGGTTGAGGAAACAAAACAAGATACACAAATATAAGTGCAGACGTATTGCAATAAGTGAATAAATGTGGCAGTGTCTTGGCTCATATAGCTGTACTACTCACAGGACTAAAGTGTATATATAAGCAGTTGGCAAATAGGGTTGCCACCCTTGATGGTAAAAAGGCACCGGACCCCCTATCGATACTCCGTCAGCATATACCGCATGTATAAAGAGAGAGAAAATACATAGTGCGATCAAAATATAAACTTATAAAAAATGAATGGGTAAAAAATGCGCACTTACAATGTGCTAATATAATAAAGCATTGGTCACAAATTGTGAGTAGGAGTTGTCCCGAGCAGCATCACCGCCTCCGGGTCATCAGGCGGATGCCACGGCACTGTATCCACGATCGGAGCCTCCCTCTGTGCGCCCGTCTGATCTGACGTCACGGGCTGCAGGTTAGGTTCAGCTACGGGTCGCCTCCAAGACACAATAGGTCTGCTGGTTTCTCTACGCGTTTCGCCCAGCACCAGAAACTGTTCACGGCTTCCAGGATTTATTCTCCTGACGAAGCCGTGAACAGTTTCTGGTGCTGGGCGAAACGCGTAGAGGAAACCAGCAGACCTATTGTGGTCTTGGAGGCGACCCGTAGCTGAACCTAACCTGCAGCCGTGACGTCAGAGGATCAGACGGGCGCACAGAGGGAGGCTCCGATCGTGGATACAGTGCCGTGGCATCCAGCCTGATGACCCAGGGAGGCGGTGAGCTGCTCGGGACAACTCCTACTCACAATTTGTGACCAATGCTTTTATTATATTAGCACATTGTAAGTGCGCATTTTTTACCCATTCATTTTTTATAAAGTTTATATTATTGATCGCACTATGTAGTTTTCTCTCTCTTTATACATGCGGTATATGCTGACGGAGTATCGATAGGGGGTCCGGTGCCTTTTTACCATCAAGGGTGGCAACCCTATTTGCCAACTGCTTATATATACACTTTAGTCCTGTGAGTAGTACAGCTATATGAGCCAAGACACTGCCACATTTATTCACTTATTGCAATACGTCTGCACTTATATTTGTGTATCTTGTTTTGTTTCCTCAACCCATTATATGCTCCCCCTGGATGTTCTGAGATACTTCTAAACTTTGGAACCCGTGAAACAGGTCCCACCAGTGAGGTTTGAGCTGTGGTTTTTTGGTCATCACTTATATTTATTTTATCATTTACACCATTATTATTATCTATTCACTTCATATATAGCTGTTCGCGCCTTTTTTCACCTATTTACACAAGTATCAGATAGAAATAGAGCAGCTTTAACATCACTTTATCATCACTTTATCATCACTTTATCATCACTTTATAATCACTTTATCATCACTTTATCATCACTTTATCATCACTTTATCATCAACTAACATCAACTAACATCAACTAACATCAGCAAACGGCAGCAAACGGCTCACGCCCTTTGGCTGCCCTTCGGCTGTGTAGTGCATGAGGGTTATCAACAATATTAAAATATTTTAGTGAGAAATACGTAAAGTAAGTGATTGTACAAGGGGGAAATAACGTTGGAAAGAATAAACCTCTGTTGAAAATAATTTAAAAATACACTAACAATGTTTATAGATGTGTTCTGTAATTCCCTAATACACAGACGTGAAGTTGTCCTCAGCCTACCTGATGCATAGTTTGCTGAAGTAATCTCTGTAGTGGTACTGTAAGTGAATGCAGGTTAAGTACACTTAATCTGCACTGAAGCATATGCCAAATGACCAGTTCTCATACACTACAGCACATAAGCATGTGTGAATGTTGGCCAATTCTTTGATAAGAGGAAGGGTTTACACATGGCATGAAACTTTATTCATTGTTCTGATACCATAATGTGGGACGTCCTACCGGTAAGCCCACTACAACAATACAGAAACAGCAGTACAATGCTATTGTACATAGACTGCAAGATAACAGAGTACAAATTGAGGGGTTCATTTCATAGTAAACACACAATCCACACAAAATGTAGCTAGTCCTTGGGTGAGAATTAACATTCAGTGCAACTGGGAGGTCCGGCATTTGCGATCATGTGACCACTTTAGCATCAAACAAATGACAGGCCAAAGGAAACAGAAAAAGATGTGGAGAAGTCTTTATTTCTGTTTGAATCCACTCTATCAATGATGTACCTGGTATATCCATAAGGGCCTCTGGTGTGTCTTACCAGGTACGTCATAGGGCTGGGACCTGCTGCGCCCGGCGGTGCGGGCAGCCACGTGAGCGTTCCCCACCAGCAGGGGAATCTTCCCGAGCCGGTCCCGGTCCCCCCTCGCTGCTGGCTCACTACGCACTGTGACGCGTCAGCCGCCAGGGGCTGCAAGAAAATTGTGATCCCGAGCGGTGACGCGTCACGTGGTGCGCTGATGAGCCAATCAGCGGTGGGGGTGGGAGCGGAAGCTGTCAGACAGCTTCCTACATAAGGTAGGGGGGGGGGTGTGTCTCAGCGTGTGAGGAGGGCATTTGTGGGGGAAGGGGGAGGGAGCTGCTTACCTTCCAGCAGCCCGCAGCAGCTCCCTCCTGCAGCCCGAGCCCATGGAGGGAGGGGGTGGGAGTAGCGGGTCCCTCCGCTTAAACTACGCGGCCCCCCCTCCCACTCCCGCTCCCTACAGACCGCATATCGCGGTCTGTGTCTGTCAGCGCCCCGCCTGTCTGCAGTGCGGGCGCGCTGACTGAGGGAGCGGGGCCTTAGCCATATACGGCATTGAAAAAGTTACAGCTATTTTTTTTTTAGACAAAACATTGTCTAAAGACAAGGAATCATACTTCTCAGGTAAGTAGTAATACAAAGTTTTCAAAGACCATCCATGAATATGACCAGCACCATGAAGTCCGTTAAAAAGGTTACCAAATTAACATTCACAATGTAGATACAATCAGCTCCCCAAAAAATGTCACTGCTACAAAACAGTCACTTAACAGGCTTCGTAATCCGAGTATAAACCAACACATTCTCCAATTGTGATCACAAAGAACACAAAATGTACCAACATCGCGACGAAAAGAAACTATTAGGTCCATTGTCTGCAAAGTAAAAAGCACACGGAATTACTTGTACGAGTGACAATCTCCATCGGAATAAACTCCAAACTAACTATTCTCAGGTTAAAGCACAAAACTTAAAGCAGCCATCTCACAAATGAAGTCATAACCAGATAGAAGTAGAGAAGCACAACACGTAGTAAATTGCGTGTTTGAAAATCTACAGAAGATATGGAGTTTATTTTAATCAATTGAATTAGTTATTTTCCTCAAGTGGATTAGTTCCTACGAGTGGTTGACCCTGCAACCTCTGGAGAACTTCAACATGGATGACAAGTACATTTTGCTCATCAATTCCATTGATGCCAGCGAGGCCATCCAGGCTCTCATGACAGCACCTAGGTAGCCTTACTTGTACTTAAGGGGATAATGACCCTTTCATTTATTATTATAGAAATATTCAACTTGTACATATGTTTTTGGTTAATAATGGTTATTCAAATTATCTTACCATGGCAGTATTGGCCATGTTAGGCTTACAGGCCAATAACCATTGGTAGATAAGGGGGTAGGAGTATTGAGGTCGGTGATTAAATAGGTGTCCCGGAGTTGGAGGTGACGCCCCGGGACAAAGATAACACCTTTGAATGGCAATGCCCTATAATCCTCTCTGGCATGCAACAAGTAAATCGTTACGAAAGGATTTGCAGTATATTTAAAAGGGGGTTAGTAAAATTGTGATTTTATCAGTGTATTTCTCGCCCTCTTCCCCACCCCCCCCTCCTTGTCCAGGCTATTCAATTAGGTTTTGAATTTTTGTGGATTGGCCAGATTGGGGGGGGGGGGGGAAGCTTTTAAGTGTCAGATGTCATTTCAAATTAGGGTGCTCTCTGATCAAATCTATGTAAATAAGGATATCATTTTGAGTAGCTCAGAAAGCTTAGGCTGTGCGTATAGTGCCCGCGACGGGCGGCGTCGCCCAAAAACAAATGCATTGCCGCCGCATGCGCTTTTAGTAAGCGCGACGGAGCAGCTTTTGGTAGCTGGCAATGTTTGATTTTTTTAAGGGCTGTCGCCTCATGTGAGCCCCATAACCTATCAAATGCTAGTACGCCCGCGAGGCCGTCGCAAAGCGAAATATAACTTTCGCTAGCGGCGACGGGTGACGTCACCAGTCACGTCGCCCGTCGTGGGCTCTATACGTGCGGCCTTACAGGTAAAGAGTGTAACCAGATTTTAAAAAGATGAAAACTTTGCTAAACACTTAGTTTAAAGATTCTCCAGTCCCACAACCTCTCACTTAAATATTTCATATTGGTAGTATTTAAATGTTTTACCAGTGTAACATCACAAGTTGCATATCCGGGAGAAGGAGCGGCTCAGTGAGCACTGGCACTGAATTTGAAGCAGGGGAACCTGGTTCAATTCCCGGTGTCAGCTCCTTGTGACCTTGGGCAAGTCGCTTTATCTCCCTGTGTCTCAGACACCAAAAACAGATTGTTAGCTCCACGGGGCAGGGACCTGTGCCTGCAAAATGTCTCTGTAAAGTGCTACGTAAAACTAGCAGCGCTATACAAGAACCTGCTATTATTATTATCCCCTCAGCAGGTGTTTATACTCTCCTGCCCTAATGTGTAGTCAGTATTAATTTACACGAACATGTAGCAACCATAACATTTATGCAAACATGTTTTCTTCATTAAGTGAATTACTGATAACTAAAAACAACTGAGCTGAATTACTAAAAACAGTAATGTGTATTTGTCGAGAATTGAGTGGGCTGGGATGACAGTAATATATGTCAGAATCACCAAAATGGTTCCCCCATTTCCATACCAACTCCTCAATTCCCAAAGTAGGAACATATACATCTAAAAACATCAAAAAGAAACTACTAAACTGAACCATTCCCCATCCCTCCGCAAATCTCTTGCGAGGTACACCTGGAAGAACCTTATATTAAAGTTCTTCTTCCACCAAGAAAACACATGTATTCCTCAGCAGCTAAGGTAGGAAATTCCATGTTGCATATATGGATTTCTTCCAGTAAAGGTTTTCACAAGTAGGCTAGGCCTAAACGCAGAACCTCTGAGGTAAATATTGTCACAAAAACAAACTACACCCAAGTAAAACATTCATTTTCTTCCCACCACTCCACCAGTTCTTACACACCGAGCTCCTTATCAGCACTTGGGTAAATAAATACCTGTTTCCTTTTCAGATCCAACCTCCATGCAAGTCATCTCAAGATGCTTCCTACATAAGGGGACCACAGAGCACACACCCACATATTAGTGGATATACAAGTAATTTGTCCTCAGACTACATGAAGCATGGCATTAACTTCTTCAAAGAGGCTCACACTAACCCTTATAGACTATCACAGGGAGTGTTAGTTACATTGTGGCTGTGACAGAAATTGCCCAAAGATGCTCGTTAACTCGTCCCATATTAACACACCACAAAACAGTTATCTGGGAAAAAAAGTAACTGAGTAAAGAGAGGGACAGGTAGGGTTACGAACCAAACGGAAGTGTTTCTCGTTTTGCAATGAAACACAGGGGTAAACAGAGAGCAACACATATGCCCCATACTCATGCCTTGCACGATACAAGAGGTGAGCACTGAAAACAGTAAATATTAGGTGAAAGTTTTGTAACGATGCTTTCACATCAATCAAGATCACATTAACACAAATAAAAAAAATATAAAACGCTTAAGTGTATGTGGTACAAGCGCCCTACCTACCACACACACACACACACACACAAATACAAATACTCAGTGTCTCCCCACAAACATCAATTTCTAAACTGCAGATATTAAAATCCTGCGTTGAAAACAAACACGTGCACAGAAAGACACTCAGATACCCATAAACATGGCTCACACCGCATCAACCAAGCGCCTCACACAGGTCAGTCCCATTTGGTTTCCTACTTTTAAACAAGGGTATCCACAAGGCTTTTGCCCGCTGGTTTGCCCTCGGCAGATTGCATAATTAATCCCGGGTTAAAGCGCAGGAAAGCCGGTCATCCCATTTAATTTTGCAGTCTGCTTCCAACACCAAGGGAGCAAATTTACCAGCTCCAACAAATGAAACCACACTCCTTCAACGGAGTGTCATTTCTCAGGCCTGACTGTAGGATTATTAATTCACCAGGGTAAATCAGTCTTTACACCCAAGTCAGTCTCAGCGAGAGGCCACAAAAATAAAATAAAACAAACTAGGAAGAAAGTGTCTATTTACCAGGCAGCCGGCTCTAAAACAGTAATGATTTTCTTCTGGATTATGGGGACTCAGACATGAAAGTCAGGGCACAGGCTGGCACAGCCAGGGGCAGCACAGGCACCTGAGCAACTGCCTTATTTATCCAGCTCGCCGGGTAAATAAATTCACAACAAGGAAGCACCAGAGCGGCAGCCCCCCACCACCCTCCCCAGGCGGGTATTGACGCCAGGGTAGTAGACCCCCACCCCATGTGGGTATTGACCCCAGGGTAGTAGACCCCCCCCCACCCCATGTGGGTAGTAGACCCCCCCTCCCCCATGCAGATATTGACCCCAGGGTAGTAGACCCCCCCTCCCCCATGCAGATATTGACCCCAGGGTAGTAGACCCCCCCTCCCCCATGCAGATATTGACCCCAGGGTAGTAGACCCCCCCTCCCCCATGCAGATATTGACCCCAGGGTAGTAGACCCCCCCTCCCCCATGCAGATATTGACCCCAGGGTAGTAGACCCCCCCTCCCCCATGCAGATATTGACCCCAGGGTAGTAGACCCCCCCTCCCCCATGCAGATATTGACCCAAAGTTGTATAAACCGCCCCCATGCAGATATTGACCCCAGAGTACTAACCAGCCCCCCCATGCAGAATTGACCCCCAGATACGAGACCGCCCCCCCCATTCAGAAGTATTGACCCCAGAGTACTAGACCGCCCCCCCATGCAGATATTGACCCCAGAGTACTAGACAGCCCCCCCATGCAGATATTGACCCCAGAGTACTAGACCGCCCCCCCATGCAGATATTGACCCCAGAGTAGTAGACGCCCCCCCATGCAGATATTTTGACCCGAGTAGTAGACCGCCCCCCATGCAGATATTGGACCCCAAGTTGTAGACACCACACCCCCCATGCAGATTGACCCCAGAGTTGTAGACCCCCCCCATGCAGATATTGTCCCCAGAGTGTAGTACCCCCCCATGCAGATATTGTCCCCAGAGTTGTAGACCCCCCCATGCAGATATTGTCCCCCAGAGTAGAACCCCCCCCCCATGCAGATATTGACCCCATGTAGTAACCCCCCCCCCCCCATGCAGATATGGACGCCCCAGGTAGTAACCCCCATGCAAATATTGACCCCAGTGTAGATACCCCCCTGCAGTTTTGAACCCCGGGTCCAGTAGCCATGCCCCCAGTGCGGATATTGACCTAGCCCCTTCCTAGAGGTGTCCTGGCACCGTAGTCCTAGAGGTGCTCACACAATACTTACATGAAGCGGCCCCCGCGATGCTGGCACTGCTCCCCGGTCCATCCACTCTCGCACAGGCACGTCCCGCTCCCCGCTGGCAGGCTCCGTTCACACCAGGCTTCTCGCACTCCTTCCCTCCACCGCCTCCTCCCCGCCTCCTGCTGGCTGCCGCCGCCACCGATCCCGCCGCCACCCGCAGGACAACGACGGCGGCCAGGAACCGAACCCCCGGGGCAGGCCACCTCCGCCGCTCCGTGCTGGGCATCGCTGCTCGGTAATAAGCGGCCGGGGGGAGGGAGCGTGCTATCGATCTCCCCCTCTCCCGGGGCCACCGAGCCTGGATGTTCAACGCGCGGAAGGAGGGGGGGCGGCTTGCACAGTGAGGAGCACGAGGACAAACGGTTTAAAACCTCCCCCCGCGACAGCCCACACCCTCGCGAGCCGCAGCCGGGCCCTTGTCTCGCGCACGATGCTGCTATCCCCTACGAGGTTGTGTCCTGCGCCGGTGACGTCACTGGCAGCCAGGCTTCTACACACACGCCACGCGCGCAAAAAAAAAGGCGTTGGTGGTGGGAAAAGGGGGAGGGTTACGAGAGGGTGGGAGGAGCTGTCGCGGATTGTGGGCCTTATGGAGGAGGGGGGCGGTTGGTGCCTGAGCCGGTGGAGTTGGTGAGTGTGAGTGACGTCACGCGACCCCCAGGCAGGGGACAGAGATACACATATGGGATAGTAACAAGGGTATTATAATACTCACTACTACCAAACAGGAGAACAGAAGATGAAAACTGCTCAACGTGCACAGGCACCCTGCTATCAATAATAGTATTCATCTATGTCATTCATATATTATTATATTATCCATTATTATTTTTGTATCATCTTATTATTAATTATCATCATCATCATGTTATTAATTATTATTATTTCTTTTGCAGTATTGTGTAGTTTATGTAGGGTTGCAGGAGTAGCTCATGGTAAGAATGCTGACTTTGAAGTAGGTGACCATCAGCATGACTGGGCAGCTCTCCTTGTACCTCAGGCACCGTGTTCTATCTGTTTGCCTGTGGCCCTGACCTCCAAAATTAGATTGTGAGCTCTGCAGGGCAGGGACACGTTGTGCCTGCAGAATCTATTTTACCAGTGCTCTCACGCGCTGTATAAGGGCTCGGACATAGTCACTGAGCGTCGCTGAGCAGTGCTCCCTTGCTACGCTCTCCGTACCCAGGACTTTTGCTGTCCTGACAGAGGAGACAGCAAGCCGCTTAGGAGGCGGGTAGCACTGTGTGTGTGTGTGTGTGTGTGTGTGTGTGTGTGTGTGTTTGTTTGTGTGTGTGTGACTTGGTAAGCTGTCAGTGTTGTGTGTGTGTCACTTTGAAGTGTTCTGCTTTTGTGTGTGTCATGGGGGAACGTGTGTGTGTGTGTTTGTGTGTGTGTGTGTGTGTGTGTGTGTGTTTGTGTGTGTGTGTGTGTGTGTGTGTGTGTGGTGTGGTGTTTGTGGTGTGGTGTGTATATTATATATATAGAATTTTAAATTAAAAAAAAAAGACATTTGGTGAGAATAAATTATTTATTAACTGTGCAACTGATAAATATATCAAGCCGCACGCACGCACGCAACACACACATACACAGACCCATGCACCATATGCATACACACAATATATATATATATATTATATATATATATATAAATATAGATATCTATATATCACACACACACACAAATACAATATGTACCACACATTATACACACCACAATGCACCACACACAAATGCACATGCACACATACACACACATGCATACACACAGATGCACACACACTTATATATACACACACAAACACACACATTATATATACACATATATATATATATATACACACACACACACATTATATATACACCACACATATACCACGCACACATGCACACCATACACACGACATGCATACACACACACACAATCCACACACACACATATGCACATATGCACACACACATGCACACACAATGCAAACACACACACACATATGCACACACACGACACACACACACATCACATACATACATACATGCATACGCATGCATACACATACACAACAATGCAAACACACACACACATATGCACACACAGACAAACACACATCACATGCATACACACACGCACATGCACACACACACACACAGATGCACACACATGCACACACACACACACACACACACATACACACACACATGCATACACACAGACACACACATGCACACATACACACATACACACATACACACATGCATACACATGCATACACATGCATACACACACAATGCAACCCACACACACATACACAGAAACACACACACACACACACTCACATACACACACATACTACACATACACACACACAATGCAAACACAAATACACAAACACGCACACAACACACACACACACACACAGAGACAGGACCGAGCAAGGGCAGGGACCGAGCAGAAGGGGCAGGGACCGGAGCAAAGTAGCGAGGAAGGGGGCAGGGACCGTGAGCAAGGGCAGGACGAGCAGAAGGAGGGCAGGGACCGGGCAGAAGGGGGGCAAAGGACCGGAGCAGAAGGGAAAAGCGGGGGCAAGGGGACCGGGCAGCAAGGACCGGAGCAGAAGGGGAGGGGGAGAGGAACAGCGATCGGGGCAGGAGGGGGGGCAGCGGACCGGCAGCAGAGAGAGGCAGGGGACCGGAGCAGAAGGGGGGCAGGGACCGGAGCAAAAGGGGAAACAGCGTCGGGCAGAGGGGGGCAGGGCCGGAGCAGAAGGGAGACAGCGATCGGTGGGGCAGGAGGGGGACAGGAGTTACGCGGACAGAAGGGAGACAGCAACGGGGCATCACCCTCTCCCCCTCTACACACACAACACAATGCCTTCTGTCTTCTGTCTGGTAATGGTGGGCTCTGCCAGAGGAACGGCTGCAGCCCATTGGGATGGGAGCGGTCACATGACCGCTCCTCCGCTTCCCCGAGCACCAAATATATCAGTTTGGCGCTCGGGGAAGAGTTTCTCCTGCTCAGCGCGCATCAGCAGGGAGAAACTATAGCCGCGCTGATAACAGATGCAGGGGCGTTCTGCATCTGTTCAGCGCGGCTCAGCACGCCTCAGCACGCCTGAGTGCTCTATGGCCCGGGCCTAAGACCAACATGTTTCTGTTGTTATTTGTATCATTTTCCATTTCTCCCTGAGATTCGTGGTGCTGAGTCTTGTACTTGCAAAACCCATGAACCATTTGAGTGCCACTTTGGCTCATGGGGCAGATGACCCTGAATTCCTCTCCCACTGGCTCCATTTTCTGCGGGCGGCTGCAGGAGAATTTGTTCAGTGGCGTTGTTATCCAGGGAGTTTTGCACAAAGTCATTATTTTAGACACAGAACATGCTGTTTTTGATATATTATATTCTAGTATGTGCATCCTGTAACTCCCTCCAAAATCCTCTCACTAAAGCCCCCACTTGACACACTGATGCTCATGTGTTATAACTAGAGCAAGGTATCTTTATCCCCTGGCACTAAGGAATCTGAGATGATAATGTCTCTCTGCATCAATTGTGCTTCAATTTTTCTTTGATATATAGACCTCCATTTAACGACTAAACAGCAAATTTTACTTCCTCTAGAGCAATTAACAGCCACATTTTTCTGACCCACAAAACTCGATTCCCCACAGATGTCTCTGGATTGCATTCATACCCTTTTTTTAAACCTGGCCTCAAAATGTTACAAAAAATATATATAGAAGTACATAAAATAGCTTCAGAATCAGACGGCTAATAGAAGGGGTAACAGGCCTTGACCTACCCTGGAACATAGAAACAGTGCTCCTACTAAAACCCAACGAGGACCAAGAGAGAAAAATAGACTACTTGAAAACACAGATCCTATCAGCAGCCAAAACACTAAGGCTAAGGCCCCGGTATCTCCGCTGCAACGCGCGCCCGCGAGATTGGCGGCGCGTGCAGCCGATTACCTGGTCTGCAGCTCACTGCAGGAAGAGAGACCGGGGGGGGGGCGTGGCGGGGGAGTGACGGGGGCGCGACCATGACGTCACCCGGCAGGTTCGCCCTCATTGGCTGAACCGCCGGGGGGCGTGCCGTGTCGCTCGACGTGAGTTCTGCTCTCAATTCTATTGAGAGCAGGAGCAGCTCTCGCCCCAGCGCTGAGGCCCCCCCTCGCAGCGGGCCCGGCGCCATTGAGAGGAGGGCTCTCGTCCATGCGGACGCTGTAGTAGGCAGCGGGGTCAAGGCCTAATAGCTAAACACTGGAAGCAGAACGACCACCCCCCCTACCACCGAGGCATTCCACAAGATAAACTATATAATGACAATGGAGAGACTCACAAGCCTGATCCATGACCAACACCACACCTTCCTGACAACATGGGATCCGTGGGAGACATACATTTGGAAAAATCCAATAGGACCGACGAAATAAGGAAATCATTATTGGGTAAACTGACTTAGTTCTATTTAAGGATGTGTCAAGTGTAATTGTATACACGCTTCCTGCGAGTAGCGTATGATAGATGACACCCTACCACCCCTTCCCCCCACACCTCCTTATTTTCTGTACCCGCTCCCCACCCCTCTCTTTTGTTTTCCCCTTTGTTTTCAGTTTGGAAAAACAATAAAAAAATACAAGTTAAAAAAAAAAAATAGCTTCCAAAATAGAACTATTGAGATCTATTTTTTGTTTGTCACAGGAGTAAGAGAATGTCATTCATGACCGTGGAATTATGAGAGGTTAAATCGCTATATGATTCATTACTGATCCTCCTGTGTTTTGCTTCTTCTGTAACATCACAAATCTATTCTCTTCCTTGGCTTTTGCTGTTTGATCTGCAGTGTGAAGAAGACAGGAGGAAGGAGATAGGTTTGTACAGCTCCAGAAGACCCAAACCCAGAGGGATAACCGATGAATATGCACGCGCTTCCGCCTCTCTAGGATTTCCGTGTCCTAAATGACATCACCAACCAAAGAAGGACGGCTCACGGTTCTTGTAAAGCAGGGGTGGCCAACTCCAGTCCTCAAGGGCCACCAAAAGATCAGGTTTTAAGGATATCCCTCAGCACAGGTGGCTCAGTCATTTTCCTGCACTTGAGCATTAATGAATATATTCTACACTAGTGGTAGACAAGATGATATACCCAAAGGGCCACCCTTGAAGCCACTCATCTATATTTGGCATGGACTCTTGCTGATTAAAATTCAGTATTTTTTAAATTAAAATGCCATGGTTCAGTAACCCCTAAATCTCACAGAATTTTATTCTCAGAGTTTGATCTACGGGCTACAGCAGCGGTGCGCAAACTGGGGGGTGCAAGACTGCCTGCGGGGGAGCGGGGTGCTATGGCAATGTGACATCATGACGCCGGAGCGGAGGTAAGTGGGGATGAGGGGGGGCGCGGGAGTGAGGAGAATGTCGGCAGGGGGGCGCAGGGAAAAAAGTTTGCACCCCCCTGGTCTACAGGACAGGAAATTGCAGGAAAGAGGTGGATACTGGTCTGATTTTTGATGCCAAAAAAAAGTGGGACAGACCCCAAACTATTGATCCATGACATCACTATAGGGAGTATAGAGGGTATATATAGCTCCACCCTATGTTCTACAAGCAGGTCCTTCAGAGTTGTGACTGGATCCTGTAAATAAGTCTTTGTGTTTAGTTAAGTGTATTAAGGTATGTCCTGTCACCGTACATAACTGTATACCCTCACTGTACCTCACTGCGGGATATGTGGCGAGCTTTACAAATAAATATTCATAATACCTGTCTATGTGCTAACTAGATTTCTTTGTAGGGGAATTTATAGTGTAAGGAGTTTTCAAAACCTAACAGATCTCCTGGTTTGTTTTTTACTGATTTAATCTAGTTGTACATTTCTTAGAAAACTTTGAGCAAAGATTTTGTCTTTCAAGTGGCAAAAAGTGATTTTTTTTTACATAGGTTTGAAGCAGGGGGTCCCCGGAAGTGAACCCCGTTAATTTCAGCTCCGGGGACCCCCTGCTTGCGGAGATGCAGCCCTCCGACGGAGCGCCAGTAGCCACTCTGCTAGGTTATCAGGGTTCACATTATAGCGGCGTTTCCGAAGCTCTCACCTCCTGCGGAGCAATAGGAAGCAGTGACGCCATCAGGTTCAGCTGATCCGTGTGACGCGGGAGCATTTAACTTTAAACCCCAGCTAGCTCAGCCAGAGCAGCTACCGGCACCCCCTACTGAGGTAACTATCTCCAGGAAGCAGGGGGTCCCCGGAGATGAATGGAATGGGGTTCAGCTCCCGAGACCCCACTGCTTCAATCCTGGGTATAAAACAAAAGCGACTTGGG
This sequence comes from Ascaphus truei, assembly GCA_036426205.1. Taxonomy (NCBI): domain Eukaryota; kingdom Metazoa; phylum Chordata; class Amphibia; order Anura; family Ascaphidae; genus Ascaphus; species Ascaphus truei. Next base: position 198,043 of record WSYH01000173.1, read on the forward strand.
TAGCCCCTTTAACTTGCATTGTTAATTAGACATGGAATGGCATTTCTGCTTTTTTTTTAGTATTGAGGAAGGTTAAACTACATTACATATCCTGAAAGCTTGGACATCAGTGTCAAAAAACAGAAGTTTCTCAAAATGTGCAGTAAACATAGCGTTTAATCAGCCACTGTCAGTATCAGTGCAGGTTTCTGTCACGGCAAGACAATCTCATATACCCAGCACTAATGGCCTCATACGCTGCTACAGTATAATGTCTCAATCACTGAAGTCCAAATCAGTTACTATTATAATATTTAAAGCTGAATGTAATTAGGGTTCTCCAAAAATACTGTACACAATGGTGAAAGGTGCGACGCGCTCGAGTCACACACACAACCCTTTCACCTCTCTCCGCTCTATGTTGTTTCCTCCTCTCCTTGGCCCCCCCCCCCCCCCCCCCCCCCAGGCTCTTGACACCTCCTCCTGATTGGATGCTGCTGGGTAATGTAGCCAATCAGGATGAAGAAAGCTGCCCGGCACCCTACCAACAGCCCTGCTCGCTCCCTGCTCGGGGAAATCCCGCAGCCCCCCCCAGCCAGTCAGGTCACTATGTCCAGAGAGGGAATACCGGACACATATATGTCCAGTATTACCTCTATTTATTTACTGGACAGGGTGTCCAAATACAGGACAATCCGGTTCAATACTGGACACCTGGTAACCCTAAATGTAATAGCCCTCATTTTATACTCCTGCATTACTTCTATACTACTTTATTATAATATTGTACAATAAATCAGCACATTTTTAACTCGGCATAAAGCAACAAATGAGTTTCTTTTATTTTTTGTTTATATCGCAACTGAATCATGGTACCAAAACAGCGGATTTGCACAGAGAGGTCCCTGGTGCAGCAGAAATCTATTGAAGAAAAAGTCTTAGCACTCCCAGTTTCTGTATAAACGTGCCACTCCGAAACTGGCCAGGAGAAGGCTGCCAATTTCTAGCAACAGTAGAAATCTATGCAAAGGGAAATCAAAACGGTTTAAAAAGGGGCAAAGTAACACACCTAAATAAAGACAACTGTTTAAACAAGAAACATTTTTATTCTTGTAACCCCCCTAGTGGGATTTCTATTGTCCATAGCGGGGGTTAATAGTGAGTTAACAGGTTAATGTTTAGGAAAGGCCCCAGCTAATTGTAACCAATTAATTGCAGCTTATTCTAGGAAACATATTTCAGGTGACCAGTGATGTTGCTAGAGCAGTCCCTGTCAGATGACCAGCCCCTCATTAGTTATAGAACTTGCTGGAACAGGCACCTGCTGGCAGAAGATTCTATTGCAGTGATTTTCAACCAGGGTTTCCACGAGCACCTCTCAGGGGTTCCGCGGTCCGCTAGGTTCAGCGTGGCGGCACCCCCACATAGCAGTGACCCGGCATCAGCAACAGCAGCCGCCCGGTCACTACAATATTTCCTCACCCCGGCTGACAGGAGGGAGAGAAAGTATCAGCGTGGGCTCTCAGAACTGGATCCCTTAAAGAGACAGTGTGTGTGTCTGTGAGGGGGAGAGAGTGTGTGTCTGTTGGGGGAGGGGAAGAGACTGTGTCTCTGTGTGTGTGTGTCTGTGTGGGGGAGAGTGTGTGTGTGTGTGCCTGTGGGGGAGCGGGAGAGAAAGAGAGTGTGTGTGTTGGGGGATAGAGAGTGTGTGTCTGTGTGGGCGAAGGGGAAAGAGAGAGAGTCTGTGTGTCTGTTTCTGTGTGTGGGGGGGAGGGGGAGAGAGAGTGTGTCTGTGGGGGATGGGGAGAGGGTGTCTGTGTGTGTGGGGGAGGTAGAGAGTGTGTGTGTCTGTGTGGGGGAGGGGGAGAGAGATTGTCTGTTTGTGGCACTGTGTATGTCACGGGAGATCAGGCATTTTATACATTTTTACCAGGATCATACATTGAGCAAAACAAGTTAATGAAATAAATTGTAAATGTAATCACAGGAAAAGGCAAACACAATGTTACACAAACTACATAAGAAAATACACACTTACTTGGGAACTGGGGTAAAAAACTAGACTCTCCTAGGCACAGGGAACACTAACTAAGGATTTTCCCCTGACTGAGACTTTAGCCTGCAATGTCCTGGAACTGAAATCAGCCTGCAGTTTCAGACGCCACCCCTACCCTCTCCAGAGGTCTGGATTTTAACTCACTGGACTTGGTGCTTTGAATCTTGCTTAGAATCTACAAATCTGATTGGCTCAGGGGTTTATAATACTTCTGAGTTTCATTCACAGAACCCTGCAGCCAATCCGGGCGTGGGAACATGTCCCACCAGCCAATCAGAGCGGGGCTCATCTGGCTGATGATGTCAGAGGCAGGGGGTGTGTGGAGCCATCTCTGGACACCCGGTGGGCGGGACATATGTTCTGACCAATAGGAAAAACGCCTACGATCAACATCTTTTCCTTAGCCACTGAGTCTAGCAGACCAGAGGGTCCCACCCATGGGGGGTCTCTGTTCTCCGGACCCAGTACTCCGCCCTGTCCACTTTGCACCTCGACACCTCTCAACATCCCGTCTCCTCTTTCATTTACGGATTCTTATGCAGACTAGCTGGCACCTTAAACATATGTCCAGGCGGACTGTATAAAGTAAGGAGAAGCTTGTGGGGAGCGCAGGTATCACCATACATATAGGGAAGAAATTATAAAATGGTGCAGTATATCTAAACAAATACAGCAATTCAAACAGGAATCATGATTGGGGACTCACATTCTCCCAGTGGTAATACAGCATTGAATAGCAAATAGTGTGGTGAGAAGACTCAGCAATGTGCAGGGGGATCTTGCTTGTATACACTCCCTGATGTCAGCAGGACAAACCCTCAACAGAATGAAAGAAAGACAACTCTAGTGCAACATTGTATGTTCACTGATGATATATTCAAAAACGGCAATTGTTATTGCACTTACATGAGCAACAAGTGCTTAGACACGTAACAATTGATGCGCAGCATAGGTGTACAGCATCCACCCCTCTCCCGAGGTCGCGTCACTTCCGGTTCGGCGCGTCGCGTCACAGTGCTCTCCTCTTCCTGCTGTCCACGTGATCATATCTTTCTGCTCTGCTCATCTCTCTGCTCCTGTATAAAGCCTTATAGTAAATGTAAAAAAACACCATAAGTCATGACACTAACTGGGGTAACCCCCTTAACCTAGGGATTCCCTCAGCTACAAGGATACCTGTTCATCCCTGTGCCTCATTTTACAAAGTTGAGACATTAGGGGGTCTGACATAACAACATAACAGCATTTAGGATGAAGCCATTTTGTTTGAATATTTCAATCCGCCATCTTGTCTTGTCTCTGTGAGTCTTAATTTCTGTGTTTCATTTCTGTATGAACAAACGTGTGAAGCAGAGAATGGAATGTTATCGCTCTTAGCTGACTTTATTGATCTTTCCTCATCCAATCAGCTTCAAATTGAAAGTGTAAACAGGCCAGATATTATGAGAAAGCTTCGTTAGTAGTCTAAGATAAACTGTTTCTCATACAATGTGCCAAGTGGAAGAAATGACATCAGCTTTAGTAATGTTATGTATTACAAAATGAGGTAATATTAGTGACGCGCAAGCCCCCACATAAAGGGGTGAAGCTTTAGGTTTTAGGGTATATGTGTATTGAAGCTCCCTTACAAGCTGTGGGAAGATCATTAATGAACACTGAGAAGAGTAAGGGCCCCAGAACCGAGCCTTGTGGGACACCGCAGGTGATATCCAAGGGGTTGGAGTTAGTGCCCGCGATAGACACATGTTGGGATCTACCTGATAGGTGGGAATGAAACCAGTTTAAAGCATGCTTCCCTTTTCCAGAGCACTGGAGTTTGTTTAGCAAGATAACATGATAAACAGTATCAAAAGCCTTTGTAAAATCTTGGAATATTGCACCAGTAAATTGTACCAGTTCCAATCCACACTGGATCTCATTGCAAACTTTTAGCAGGGTAGTTACCGTGGAGTGTTTGGGGCGAAAGCCAGATTGGAATTGGCAAGAGAAATTTGTCTTGGTATAGTAATCGCTTAATTGGGAGTGGACACATGTTTCCATGACTTTGGATAGTATTGGGAGACGAGAGATTGGCCTGTAGTTTGAGACAGTGTTTTTGTCCCCTCTTTTGAAGATTGGGACAACTCTGGCAGTTTTCCATGTCTTAGGGATATGGCCTGCAGACAGGATAGAGTTGACTATGGAAGCAATTGGTTTGGCAATTGCTGGGACACCAAGTCTTAGGAACTTAGATTGCTGTAAATCAGGTCCACATTGCTGCTTAGTTTTAATTTGAGGAGCGCTTGTGTAATCTCCTCTTCAGATACTGGGACAAATTGAAAATTGTGGGCAGTGTTTGGAGAGGGTGGGGCTATAGGGATACTCCCAGAATTAGATTCATATATGTCGTTCGGATTACGTTTCGCTAATAAGTTAGTAGCACACCCCACCAAGTATTCATTGAATGCATTTGCAATGTCAGTGGGATTTGCCAGAGTAATATCCTCCTTATTCATATTACATGGTTGTTGATGGCTAGAAGGCTGGAATATATTGTTGATAACCTTCCAGAAGTTAGCTGGGTTTGATGTATTCTGGTGAGTTGCGTTAGGTTAAGTGATACACAGGTGCAAAACAAACGAACCAAGTCTTTGGCGCAATAATAGAATAAATCAACCACACTAGGTGATTGTTAACAGTCTTAAGTGGTGATACAGATAAGACGATCCTTTAACTCTAGATTTTTTTAGTCTCAGTCAATAATTGATTGCAGATGAGACATCCAGATTATCCCTCAGATGCTTCTATGGGAAATATAAAGAGAGACAGACCATTGCGCAGTACTGTCTTAACCCTAAACACGCTGCACAGTACAATATTATACTCACAGCATGTAGCTAGGCCCCAAGCGGAATGATGTTCTTTTGGATCAATCCCACGTAGTCACTTTAACTGCCAAGCCTTAGAATCCAGCGTAGTCTCCAACAGACAAGTCAATCCCAAAGACAGATAAAAAAGTACATGGCATAGTACATTTTAAAACATTTATTTTTCACACAAGACCAGAAATTTACACTCACAATGTGTTGGGTCTAGTTGTTTGTTATTCGAATGCCGTCCACAGCTTGAGCCTCCGGAGAGCGGTATTTAGCAGCTGGGGTCAGCGTCTCACTTCTCTCCTCGCGGCCGCGACTCGAGCCCGCCTCCTCCCCGATGACATCACTGCCAAGCTGAAACTCCACTCAAAGCCCACGGACAGTATTTTGGCTCCACCCTACGCGTTTCATGATGGACCGTGTCACTTCCTCAGTGGTGATTGGAGCCCTAGTGTTTCTGATAGCTATTTATAGCCCCCAAAGCAGTTCGTTGTTAACCCTTTGATTCCCTTATTGAGGGAAAAGCCGGTTACCTAGTGAATGGTAACATAACCACAGATAGCATACCCTATGAGGCACTTTATACATTGTAGCAATTAAAGTTGGTCGTAGTATTACAAATTGTAACAATAAATACAGCTTCTTCCTCAGTGGGAGCTTCTCATAAAAATACTGCAATGTTAATTACATCACTCCATTGACACACTTTAGTCACATTTGGATATCAAAATCCCACTGTGATTAGGTGTTGAAAAATCTAAAAATGAACAATAAAATACATTAGAATCATAAAATACACACATGAAAAATAAAGATTAAATAAAAATGGAAACAGGAACATAACTATTATGGAAATACTAAATATTCTTCCACGGTAGTTGAGGATTGAGGATTCAGATTGGATGAAGGAAATGCAAAGTAATTATTGGCTCCCCTTCAGGGGCTAATGTTTTTAGGCTGCATATCCAGAAGCTTTCGCGTCTGGATATAAAAGAATGATTCGATCGCCTCCAGTGTGGCTTTGGACAGTCTATCCCCCTGCATAGCAAACCTTCTTGATGGATTTTGGTTATGTTTTATTTTAAAGGGATTTGAGACACTGTGCTGTCTATCCCCTCTTTATAGTATACACATGTTCAGCCAGGAATCTTTTTAGGGGTATTCCTGTCCTCCCGACATATTGCAACCCACAAGGGCATTCTAGGAGATAGACAAGGAACTTGCTTTTGCACTTCATAAATGTCTCTATCTCAAATGTTTTTCCAGTTGTGTTAGATTTAAAGTTTTTACGTTTGACACTATAGCTGCAACCAATACAGCTGGAACATGTATTATCCTTGATGGTTTCCCAACCACATAGTGTCTTTAGTTTACATGTGCTTAGGGGAACGCTCGGTGCTAGTGTAGATTTGAAATCGTTTGCCCTCTTACAGACAATCTATGAAGTTTTAGGTAAAACTGAATTCAGCACCTTATCCCTTTGCAATATCCCCCAATGTTCTTTTTTTTTGGATAATCTCTTTCCAAAAATGTTTGTTGGAGATCCCAAGCCTGCTCTTCAAAAATATGCTGTTGGGTACAATTTCTTCTAACCCTTATAAATTGTCCCAGCGGAATATTATGTATCCATCCTGGATTATGGTGACTAGAAGCTAGCAAATATGTATTTGCATCTACCTTCTTATAGAAGGTTTTTGTTTGTATCATTCCTTCTTCAATATATAAGGATAAATCAAGGAAGTCTATTGTTGTGTTGTTGGTCTCAAATGTAAACTTCAAATTCCAAGTATTGTCATTTAGGTATAGATTTAAATTTTCGAGAGCATCTAGACTTCCAGTCCAGATACACAGCATGCCATCGATGTAGCATTTCCACTGCACCAGGTTCGCACCAAAGGGATTGTTGGACCGTATGTGGTCCTCCTCCCACATTCAAACAGAAAGCTGTCAAGCGCTTCGGTTTAAAGCAGATGCACCTATGGTGTCATGAATGGCATGTGGGGCTGTGGGAAGGGAGCGGTGTGGGCCACTAGATAAACCGGAGTGTCTGAGTGAGGCAATGACCCTTACCTCAAACTCAGCTCCTGGTCTGGGTCCCGCTCTCCTCTTCTACAGCTCCTGCGTGCAGCCAACGTGGAAGGGACAGCTTGATTGTTCCTTACCAGTTTATTGTTTACCACATGGACATTATTCTGCAGAGACTTTTAGTATCATATTGTTTGTTTATTATATATTATCATTGTGTTTTTTATTACCTATAAAGTGGCTTGTTTGCCTTTTTCCCGTTTCTCTGCGCTTCCTATTTTTTTTTTTTCTTTCTCTCTTTTCTTTCTATATTATATCAAGGACTTGGGTCCCTTGCATTGGAAGCTGCAAGTATATTCGGGTTTTTGGCATTACATACCGTTTTGTATAATTTATTTGTATCACATTTATTGCCAGACCCTTGATGTTCCTGAATGGTTCATGTCACATCACTTTTAATTGCTTTTTAAATGTGCTTATATATATTAAGGTTATATTTATCAACCATTTTATTAGTCAGCTGAGTAGTTCGCGGTCCAATTGATAGGCGCACGTATTTTTTTTCTTCATTCCACATCAGCGGGACGCCAGAGGCTGGTCGATGCATAGTGAGAAATAAGGGCTGTAAGGAAGGGCATAGTGAGAAATAAAGGCTGTAAGGAGGGGCAGAGGAGTGTGTAGCTTTAAAATAGAGGGGAATTTTTGAAGACAGGATTTAATAGGAAGCCAGGAGAGGTATTTCAGCAGAAGAGACGCTAAGACAGATTTATGAGGAGGGAAAGTGATTCTAGCAGCAGTGTTTAAGGGAGATGGGTCTGAGGCGGGAAGGCTGGACATTAGGTTACAATAGTAGAGATGGGAGAGAATGAGGGTATCTTAGTTTTAGCAGTAGCCGAGTGACGCAGGAAAGGGTGAATGTGTTGTGTTCTGCCTCATTAATCTATTTGAAGATACATATTGCCCAATGCAACTGGAACACTGATGTGTGCATGTGACTGTATCTTTTAAACAAACAGTTCCAAAAAACGGTACACCGTTCTCATGCCAGATGTTGAAGTACTTTGTTTATTATACCCTCTGACACTGCTATTTTTAGGTATTTGCTTAATGCTTCTTGTTGCACGCTGAAGGTTTTTGAACCTGAAGATGTTGTATTAATTTGATATGTACAGTTTTCTGGTGTTCAAAGTTGTAGGCTTTGATTTGAGCTATTTCTGTGCTTCACCAAGATACAAATAAACTGACCATCCCATTCTTACATGGGATAACATTTAGACGTGTAACCCACTTAACAAACTACACCTCACAGGACGAGACAGACGTGACACACATAACAGGGACAAGACAACTGGAAGCACAAGAGGGTGGGGGGGGGGGGGGTCCGAGATGAAGCCCTAGCAAGAGGGTGAAACGCGTAGAGGGGGAGATCGTGGTGTAGCCCTAGTGTGATGCTGTTCTGCAAATAAAGTTTTTTCTACTCCATCCGGGATCCTGTCAGTTCTGTCATGCGCAGTTGTGCCTCCATTCCTCCACACAGCTCCTCCCACATTCCCTGAAGATATTAGCATAGCTTGGTGCGAACCTGGGTCCCATTGCTGTGCCGAATATCTGGAGAAAATATTCACTGTCAAAACAAAAATAATTGTGGGTCAGGATAAACCTGATCCCATCACTGATGAATGATTTCAATTTATTATCTACATTGACATCACAGTCCAGCATCCTTAAGATGGCATTGATGCCTAGCTCGTGATTAATTACTGAATTTAAGGAGGTCACATCAACAAATTGTTCCTGCCAGTCTAGAGATTTACCATGTTTAGAACCTGTGTCGTATCTTTTAAATACGACGGAAGTGCAACAACATATTTTTGAAATATATGATCAATGAATTGTGAAAAGTTTGAGGTGAGTGATCCAATCCTCAGTAGGGTTCCCGTCTGATCATTCATATGTATTAGCATCACTCAAAATTCTCTGGGATTCACTCTTGTAGTATTTTGTATTCATCACTACCACACCTCTGCCTTTGTCGGCTAACTATCACTATATCTTTGTTGTTTTCTAGATTTTTAATAGCCTCTTTTTCGATTCTGCTCAAGTTATGTTTCTTGTACTTAAATTCACTGCTAGCCTTTCTAGATCTCCAACAACCATCACAGCGAATGTATAAAAAAATCCTCATATTACCCTAGGATAGAATGTGGAGGGATTTTAAGTGGAGTCAAAGGAACTTTATCTATCGTAGTCATCCCATTTTGATAATTGATCACTTTTCTGGTTGAGTGACACACGGGCAGAGGTCTGAATGGAAGAAGCTCCTAAGTGTGAAGACCGGAGGGTTCAAGTCCCAAAGGATAGAAGACCGGAGGGTCCAGGCTTGTATATTGTGAGGATTCGCCATCCCGGCAGTTCTGCTCCCTTAAGTCTCACCTGTCCTGCAGGTTCCAGAGGCGGTCCTGCCAGGCATTCCAGCGTGGGTTATCGTGTGCGGCGCGCGGTCCTCTCTGTCCCCGCGGTTCCCAGGTCTGGGCTGCGCGGTCCCTCCAGCAGCGGTGACGTGTTACGCATGCACAGTGAACGTTCCTCCTGGTCTTCCGTAGCTTCCGTTCCCCGACTCCGCCCCCACCCTGATGACAGCGGTGGGCGGCGCAGCAGCCGCACACGCCTCTTACCCTTGTGTTTGGTCCCGCCTCCGGTCTCTGCCCCTGTACTGACGCGGGTGTTGTGACGCGTGCAACTGGCGCGCGACCAGGTCGCCAACGTCATGCGCAGGTTATGCGCGGCATGCACGCAGCCTCCAGAGGTCCCACCCCCATGCTTAATCGGCTGCACAATAGGACGCACCTGCACGATCCAGCATCCTATTGGTGAGGCCTCCCTTACTTCCTGGTTGCCTCCCATTGGTGGGAGGACCTATTTATACCCTCTCTATGTTCTCCTGCCTTTCTGAGCATAATACGATCCATACGTAACATGGATACGACTACTCTACTCTCTCCTGCACTGACCCTGGCTTTGGAACCACGACGACGCTGCTCTCTCCTGCACTGACCCTGGCTTGGCTCTACGACTACTCTACGCTCTCCAACCCTGACTGTGGCTACATACCCCGAAGATCCGCTAATCTATACTCCAAGACTCGGCAAGTACCTCATTTACGCTGTCTTCTGTTACCCTGATCCGGCCTGCACGACTATCCTACACTCTAGACGCGCCCTCGTGGTTGTGGTTGGCATTCTATACAATTCCCTACCTCAGCCCCGCAGTCGCGCCTCGTTTGTGGTGAGCTACGCGTTACATATATATATATATACACCATACTCAAAACGCATTTTTTAATTTTACTTGGTGTGTGAGATTTCAAAAGTCTCTGTTTTATGCTGTTTTATAAATTTTATTACGTTATTGTACAATTATGATCTATCTTTTTCTTCACATGAACGTTTACATGATCTGTTCATAACTGCCCCCTTCACAAGGGCGAGTTGAGTACAATATCATTCTTTCTGTTTATTGCACATGCATGAATATTGGAGATATTAAGGTTATTCCGTTTATATATAATCCTTTCTGGGGTGAAGGTACAACTGTAAGCAATACAGTATATGAAAGCATCAAATACCACTTAAATAATTTTCAATGCATGGGATTAAGGATGAACTGGTCACAGTTGTTTAAATTATATTTATTCACTTGAAAGTGTCACAAGTATTTTACTAATACTAAGAATACACACTGGAAAAAATAATTCCCTGTATTTTTTTCCACATGTTCACATTATATTGTGCACAAAACCGGAGGTCCAGCACCAAGGAGGACCACTTCACTTCAGGGATTGTAGTGAGGCTTTAGGAGGGTTGTAGATGCCAGCAATAAGAGCAGGCTTAGAAAACGGGAGGCAGATTTTGACAACTAGGATTTCAAAAGAGGGTGGGCTTGGGAGGCAATTTAGAAGCGTAAATTGTAAGGTGTCTGCAATATAAAGTAACACCACTCCTCCTCTCTTTGACCTGTCTTTCCTAGAAATGGAGTATCCCTGAATAAGCGATAGTTGCATTATTGGTTTTAGGAGTTAGCCATGTTTCCGTGGGAACGATGGCTTTGGGTTTATGCATAAGGCACCATGCCCTTAGTTCATCCAGTTTGGGCAGCAGGCTCCAGATATTTATATGGGTGACAGATAGACCTTTTTGGAATTTCAAAGGGGTATGGGATAGAATTGAAAAGGGAGGGTCTGGGTTACATTCAATATGACCTGCTAAAGAGAGTAATAGTATAAATAGACATTTGAGTAGTTGTTTGCAAGTTGTACATTTGTGATGGTTGCCATTGGGATGAGTAGTGGTTGCTGTGCTGGTTTTGAGAGTTCTCCACCAACATTCAGTAGATAGTGCAAGGCTTTTGAGTAATCCAGGGTGTATGATGATATTGGGCGTGGGCCAGGAGGGGGGAGTTTGTAGTGGATAGATTGAGTAACAGTTCCATGTGGTCACAATAAAGGCATAGTTGAAATAAGTAGCAAGTTCATGATCACAAAGGTAGATAACTTTGCATGAAGCTGTTGTGAGCCGAGTGAGTGTGTGCAGAGTAAACAACAGAGGTGTGCCTTTTCCTTGCCAAAATGTTTTGCTGCATTTGCAATGCTAGGGTCTGTTCAAGATTTACAGAGGGATTTGGGGAGGGGGGGGCGGTATGAATGAGAGAGGCAATTGTGTGCAAGCAAGTGTTGGGAGACGCTGCAGTAAATAAAGTGTATAGGGGGGTGGGGTGGGGGGGGTAATTGTGGAGGCTAACAAGCATGGGATAATAGTGTGATCAAATAAACTCACCATGTGTTGCCTTGTGTAGATGCATTTGCAGAAAGATCCAGTCTCCTGTCCACCTCTAGTCCAACTACTGTCTAACTACATTACCCACTTAAAAAAAGCCCACTCTTAAAATGCAATGCTCACCCAGCAATGCTGTCCCTTAAGTGATTTCAGTTTTATACATATACAGGATGATAGGTAGATGAGAACCTAGATTGAAGTACACCCCTGTGCTGACTCTAGGAAAGTACCTGGGAGTAACTCCAGTTCACTGAAGTTATAGAAATGCAGTTCCCCTTAACCGTGGGCAAGGGAAGGTGATTACGAGCCACACGCACCTCCCTGGGAAGCTATCTGGCACCCAGGGAAGAAGTGTGTATGAAGGATTGTCTTGTCTCAATAAAATAAATCTGTATTGTCACATAAAAGTCCCTGGCGTCCGTCTTACCAGCTCGCAGAACCAGCCGGCCCGAACACCGGCACCCTGTGGAAAAGGTATGAGAGTCTGCACTAACTTACATCACTTCCTCACACACCTGTGACCCTCCTTTAAGTAATATCCGGGCAAGGAGGGTCACATTCTATATAAAACGGTTTGTTAGTCATTGTTCACGGGGGAGTTATTCGTAATTTCTAAATCGGGAAACGCGTCCCGGATTAAATATCCTGGTGTTCCGCCAATCTTCTCAAAACTGGTCAACTGCCCCAGTTCTTAGTGTTTTCCTCTCACTTAAACCTGTAAAAATAGACACTGCATGTAATATGTGATCGATCCTATCAAAGAGTAAACGTTTGAATTATATTGGTAAACGCTAATAAAACGATGTATTAACATAAACCAACCTATCATTTCGCTGCACTCGAGAGTTTGTGTCCTGTTAGGAAACGGAAATAGATCAATAATACAGCATAAATAGGGATGCGATTACACAAATTCTGTACCATTATAATATTTATTTTTGAGTGATGTTCTTTGTTTTATAAATAATGTCTTAATATGTTCTGTTTTCTACTTTTGAAAATCTGGTCACCCTCTTTCTAAGTGACTTGAATAGTAGGCAACAAAAGGAGTTGCAAAGAGTGCACACATGACTCTCTCTTAAGGCTACATGTTGTAGGTGCTGATGCTTCTATCAGCAGAGGCTGCAGATGCTCTCATACATCATATACGCACCATACTAATGTATATCAATAAAACGTTTATTCCAGGTCGAGCTTTCGGTGTCCTTTTCACACTTTCTTCAGGACTTTGAATTGGAGACACACTCAACTTTACTGCGATCAGTCTTCTGCTTCTTTCAAATAACCAGCGGTCGATGTGTCCTTATACTGGGGGTATAGAGTATTTCTACATTTTTTTATTTCCACACGCAGAGCACGGCTTCTGTTCTAGTCACACTGATACAGCCTGCTTTACTTTTCAGAGAAAACGGGGGTTTTGTTGCAAAGACCCTTTCAACTTAAGAGTAAATATCGCCTAATTTTTTAAAACAAATGCAGTCCAAAATACTTTTTAAATTATTTAAAGCTTCTACAGCATTGGTAGCCAACACCAGTCCTTAAGAGATACCAACAGGTCAGGGTTTCAGGATGTCCCTGCTTCACAGCACAGGTAGTGCAGTCTTTGACTGAGCCACCTGTGCTGAGAGGGACATCCTGAAATCCTGACCTGTTGCTCCTGGAGACTGGAGTTGGCCACCCCTGCTCCTTATCTTAATCAAGACCCTAATTTAGGGTCAGAAAACGTTCCTATTTATACTTTTATTGTGTATTTCACACAAGATAAATGTCTATTACTCATCACAATTAACTTTTGATATTTCCCGTTAGCGCTCCTGTTTCCTTTTTTCTCTACCCCCGCCCTACGGCCGTTGGAAATAAATAGAATAGAAATAGGTGTAGGAGTGTGACACACCCAAATACTTCCCGTCATCGCACCGATGGGTTTTCTCGCACTAATAATATTCACTTGAGTGACAGGCACGTGAACAAAGCGATCACAGTTGAGTAAATCTGAGTAGTGGATAATGTTTCACAATCCCACTGAACTGCGCTATTTCCTGCTCCCAGGACCCCCGGCTCCCAAGTTACTTACAGGTGAAGTTGCTGGTGTTACTTCCTGTTTTTTAAAGGGAATTTAAATGGCCATTCAATAGAAAGCAGACATGGGTGATAGTGCAGCTTCCTGTTGGATATTTGGCCGCCATGTTCTTTCCCCTGGAGTGATATTTAAACCCAAGAGTTTTATCACCAAGCATCCCAAGAACCTGGGGTCCTCCGAAACTGAAAATTGCATAGTTCAGCTCCAGAGCACGCCGCAGGTCTCTCCCTGGGACAAATAGGGGGTAAAAGAAAAAGCTAATAGGGCGATTACTGCTTTAACCCACATGTAACTGCTGACATTTTTTTTTTGCAGGAATATATGGTATACTGTACTGTTTGTCTCTTAGAAGTGCCATGTGATAAGGAACCCAAACAGTATTTGCATGTAGAGATGTTGGTTCACGCGTACAACTGCACCCGACACGCATCAATTGGATTCTCCCCTTACTTCCTCATGTTCGGACGAGAGGCGAGACTGCCAGTAGATGTACGCCTTCGCGTATTGACAGATGTGATACACAACGCTACCCATTTCAAATACGTGCAAAGACTCAAAGACAGCTTGCAACAGGCTTACCAACAGGCTGAGAAATCTACAGCTAAGTTGAATGCTGACAATAAAAGGCGATACGACCATAAGGTCAAATATCGGGAGCTTCGTCCTGGGGACGCTGTGCTACTTCGCAATCTGGGAGTCCCGGGAAAACACAAATTGGCCGACCGATGGAGAGATGGTGTATATGAAATAGAATCTCAGATGCCTGGCCTCCCGGTTTATCGCATCAAAGACATTGAAGGCCGGGTAAAGGTATGGCACCGTAACCACCTCCTCCCCATTCCACAAGTGGGAGATGAGGAAACGGAATTACTGGCCACACCGCTCAACGGTGAGTCCGACTTATCAGAGATGATCAAGAGACTGTCAATAACGAAACCCACTCTGAAATTCCTGAAGATTCTATGGAAGGACCCTCTCAAAGGGACTACTCCACAGAAGGGGCACCTCCCGGAGGAGCTACGGGTAAAGGGCCCCGTAGGCCAACGCCTACTAAGGTGGCACTAACAGGCCAGCCTTTGGATCCACAGAGCCCGTGCTTTGTGCCTAACAGAGACTGTTCAGAGACATTTCTCACCTCAAGGGAAGAGGCTGAGCCTCAGAACTGTGTTTATAACTCCCCCGAGGGAGTTGCAGAAGAACAGCTCCGAAGGAGTCAAAGAATTAGGTACCCTCCAAATCGGGTAACCTATGATCAAATTGGGGCACCCCATTATGAGGCTCAGCAGTGGTCTCGGAGCAAGATCCAATATGTGATTGTGATGCTCACAGAATTGTGCAACATCGTTTAAAGTTATGCTATGTGCTAAGTTATTCGTAAGATGCATTTTAATTATATAACGTTTGTGTATAGCTATTAAGTGTATCCCAAGCGGGGACGTTGGGGATTTTACCAGGGGGAGGATGTAGCCAGGTCACCCCTCTTGGCCCTGCGACCCCCATTACCTCCGTGGCCAGGATCGATGGCGGGTGCAGGGAGCGCTCCGGTGCTCCGGAGATCCCCGGCGGCTCCCGAGCAGGGCGCCGCCATGTTGCGCAAGTTCGCGCATGCGCAGTAAGCCCCCGTCGGCCTGGTAGAGTTGCGCATGTGCAGGAAGGAGCGCGCAAATGCTAACCTACCAGGGAAGGCTCTTGGAAGGGACTACAAGTCCCATGAGCCTCAGCAGCACCCCATGTGACACCAGGAAGCCAAAAGGGCTGAAGGAGTGCCCTGCAAGCAAGGAATTGATACATTTGGCACGCTGGAGAAGCTGGCAGTCAGGATCAGGGCTAGTAAGGGATAGAAGGTGCGTGCAGTGGTCTGTGACCCGCTGCATTAGGCCAGCCGCCCCCCTAGGCCCCAGATTGGCCCTGAGTCCCTCTGATAGCTTGTGGTGCTATAGGGACAGGCCCTAGGTTAGGGACCCTGCCCCATTAGCCATTTGCTAGTTAGGGACACAGCGGACGCTGCCTTTCCTGCTGAGAGACTTGGGCTCAAGTCTCCGCCATTAAAGAGAGCTGGACTATCTTCAGGGTGGGATCGCCCCTGACGGATCACCACACGGGTGGATCCTGGATGTCGTGCAGGAACTCGTCTGATCCTTTGAGAAGATCCTTTAAAGCCAGGTGCCGACACACCAGGCAGGTATCGTTATAAGTGCACTAACAAAGTACTCACACATAGTGGCAGCGCTGACCACGGGATAAGGGAGTTATACTGTGGACACAGTGTGGGGGTACATGGTGGTGGGCAAGGGGTATACGCTCCTAGCGGGAGTGACTGACACTTGAGACTTTGGTACAGTTACTGAGTTGCTAATATATATAATTAATGTGTTGTGTTATGTTGATGCTGCATATAGTAAATGGTTATACCTATACTCCAGTGTATGTGATTTCTATATGCGGGTCCTGTGTAGGGTACATTCTATACTCCTAGAATCCTGCACAGGTGGAGGCGCTGATCCAGAGACATTCCAGAGAGCACCCCAGGTTCCCAGCAAGCGGAGGCTTAGGCCCCTGTTGAACCTACAGGTATACGCACCACACCTGGTAACACCTAGGTTTCCACCCACACACATTATATCTGTGATTGGGATAGAGGGAATACCCATTACACATAAGAGGGTATAAGTCATATGTAAAAAATCAAGGAGGCAATTAGTGTCTACAGGAGAATGGTGTCCTTGTATATAGGTAGGTAATATCCCTGTATATGGCAGCAAACATCGTAGCCCAAAGTAAGTGAGTGGCTGTGCCGTTAATTAACCAAATATTGCAGCCAAACACCTGACAATTCCCAGCTGATAATAGAAGCGGATCCACGGCTGATAAATGATCCCGTGAGTAGATCTGTGTGTGCACTATACAGCAAGGATGTATACAGAGGGAATAGATGATATATGCATATATGGTAATAAAAGGATCACCAGGTACAGTGTTAATCGGGCACACCCAGAACCAACAGGGTTCTGTATGCACTGTCCCCTACATCAGCACTGATCATAATATATCAATGCTGATGTGCTCTAGGGCATGCCTAAATAATGACAGCAGAATAAAATAGAGATCCCTTATATAGAGAGGTCCTGCGAAGCTGATTTGCTGCATACAGGATCGTTGTATGGTATACAAAGCAGGGACTCCGCAACTTAGAGTAAATATCAGTAAATGTTGCGGTCACAGTGATGGCGTCCCGCATGTGTGGAGGAGTATACCCTCTTATGTAATTACTGCCTCCGCATACTTACCTTTCCGCAGCAGTGATTGTATCCGTATCCCTGCTGACGGTATAGCGGCTGTGTGCTCCCACGGAGGGAGACACTCTCTGCTCGGCAGTGCCCAAAATCACGTGGACACTGCATACTTTGCCGGTTTTGTATCTTCCTATACTTTGAGGTGTATCTGCATTCAACATACAATTGTGGCAGTCTCATTCCTCTATTGTAGCTCTTCGCCACTGAGCTACATTTACCCAAGTTACATCAATTGATACTACTGGCTGCTGAGGCATTTCCTATACAGCGGTTCAATTACTGGCCCCTTATTCTATCACATTAGGCTGTAAATTTAGCATGAGATTTTGATTAATTGTCATATAATCTCCCATATGCATAATCAACATAGCTGGTACAGAAATGTAATTTTGATCACAGTCACAGTCCATGCTGTTTGATCTAATTTTAAACCCCTTTATTTTATATTCATTGATGATAATAAAGATTATTTTTAATATTACCACAACACTTTTGCTGTGATTGAGTGCTCACCTACTAGGTTTCTTTTCTCTCATGTATGCAAATCTACTCTACCTAGTGAGCACCTCACACTGACACTTCTCAGCTGTGCGGGGGCTACCCTCTTTTGTGTGTAGCTGCTGTAAGCAATAGTCTGCCTAAATTGTGTTAGGCGCACATTTTGTTAGTTACCCATTCAGTTTGCAGATTGGATTGTGGGGTAGTGGTCACAGAACGCATATGTCCGTTGGTTATCCAATATTTGCTACTGTATGTCATATTTGGCCCATTTATCAGAGATGGTTTTCCGGTTGCTTCCGTTTTTGCCCCAGCTTAGTTTGGTTCATTGGTGATGACTTGGTTTTTGGGGCTGGTCGCAGGGTTTCGATCTGCCTTTATTAACACTGGATCTTGTTTCACACTAATGTACTTATCATTTCTTGCCAGTCAAGGGGTCAGTGGTTTGGGGTTAAAGTTCTAATACGCTTGCCCGACATTGGAGGCAATAGTCTTGTACAACCGGGCACAGTGTAGTTGTGGTGTGACATACATTTTTTTAATGTGTAGTTGCATAATTTGGCCAAAAGTGGTTCCTCGTTAGCACTGTGAATGCTTTTTACCCAATAGTGATAATCAGTGATCGACAAATCACCAAAAAATCTACTCACCACCTAGTACCACACGTGTGCTGCTTGGGCCAATAGGAGCTCGCCACGATGTTAAATCCACTCGCCCGGGACGTGCAAATGTATAGGTTTGTCGAACACTGACTGATAATTACGGGTAAAGGTGCGAAAAGGCCATACCTTATCTAAAATGTTGGAGATTTGGTGGGTATATTACTGTAACATTTTTAACTAGAGTATACTACAGTAGGCATATTTGCCTTAAAGCCCCCACTTGCCAGGATTTGGGGAGGGTTAGCAGGGGACGTCGAAAAAAACAAGTTTGAGTTCCCATGAAGCCCAGGACATGATATGAAGTGAAGTGTAATGGAAGAGGAAAGTTTAGAGCTGCCGGAGTAATATGACCGCGCTTTGCCTGTGGGGTCATTTCACACTGGTACCGCGCCCCTCCGGCACTCAAAGGGTTCGTCCAGTTCTGGTCTGGAGTTCCGGCAGCACTCGGGACCCCGAGCTGCAGGAATGTCTGAGGCACAAGAGCACCGACATGCTGTTTAAAAATAAAAAATAATCCAGAGCCCGATGACCTAGATCCAATCCGATATCATCCGTGTCCTTGGAAGATCAATCTTCAATCTTGATTGAAGCCCTCTGTTGATTAAAGAGTAATCCTCTTGGGGTATTTTGTGAAATAAAAATACATTTTTATTTTTCTTCTCTCTTTTTATCGGCAGCCCACCCTCAATGTCCTCCCTCGGCCGACGACTGACAGCGTGGAATATATTAGCTTTGGACAATAGGGCTGGAAATAATTCCTGTAGATGGGGAGCAGTGGGGGGAGGTGTGTTGGGGGGCAGAGGTAGGGTAGGTGGCTGGGGTAAGGAGTTAGGTGTTAATCACATTATTTGCTACAGAGGCAATTGGACAATGCCAAGCCATGTCTTATCTGCCTCTCTGGTGTGCAAGGAGCATGGGTAGGTAATGTAATGTTAGGGTGTTTAGCTATTGTTTTAACATCTTTTCTGCCATAAAGCCAGGGTGCTCAACTCCAGCCCTCAAGACTCCCTAACAGGTCAGATTTTAAGGATATCCCAGCTTCAGTACAGGTGGCTCAATCAGTGTCTCTGTCGAAGACTGAGTCTCTGAATGAGCCACCTGTTCTGAAGTGGGGATTGATTGAGCAACTTGTGCTGAAGCAGGGATAACCTTAAAAACTGACCTGTTGGAAGTCTTGAGGACTGGGGGTTCAGCACCATTGGCATTAGGCATTATGTTGCAATGCATTGGTAGCCTCAGGCACCCAAAGGGTTAAATCATTTTCTGCAGTAGGGTTTTTGTAAATAATCATATTACCTGAGCCTGTGGAAGAACAATGTGATATTTCCCCAACACCCCAACCACCCACAACTGCCTCGCTGGCCGATAATTCACGCTAGATCTGATGGGCAAACCTAGCTAGGTCATCTGGCTGTACATATAAATGTAACAAACCTGTGACCTTGTTTCCCAAAAGAAGCGTTGTGTTTTTATTTAATTGAAATGGATGGGAGGGGGCTCCCGGGGTCTGCACAGGTCAAAGTATTTGCCATGTCTGGTGAAAACCCTTTTTTTTTAATTTGTTACCGCCGTTAACAGTAAATAATCTCTTGGAACCCCGCAGCTGAACATAAGACGAGTAGAAAGGCGACTAGAAACCGTAACAAATTGCTGAATGACAGTGATTCATTCAGGAAGAGCACAGTATGTTGGAGACACGCCAGAAAGCATAATTCATTTAGGAAACAAACATGTATTTGCAGCTGAGAACAAGAGAGTATGTTCGTAAATGATTTCAAAGTAGTGTGCCAGAGATTGTGTTTGCTAAATCTGCCAAAACAGTCACGTGCAAAACAGATTTATACTTCCTATTCCTGTTTTCTAATCAACTACTGAAGTCCTCAAAGCCTTATCTCTGTTTTACCAATCAACAGGTTTTTTTTTTTAACAAAGGAATATTTATGAACACAAACTGTGCTACAATGTTACCCCCTCACTGATACACGGGCAGCAATGCATACACGGTACTTCTGTTCTGCCCAAATTACACTATGAAATACACTACAGTATAAAAAGTATGTGTGCTAGGTAGCACTCCACAACCAAGTACATATGCAAAATGAATGATATTTATTTATAAAATATTTTACCAGGAAGTAATACATTGAGAGTTACCTCTCGTTTTCAAGTATGTCCTGATATGGTGCATGGGAACAAGGGGTAACCTCTAACCCCCAAGTAAATCAGTAATATATACAGGGGTCGCCAGCATGCAATGAAAGAATAAAGACAAAAATTGTCAGCCAGAAAAACAATATGTTGAGTGTAATGGCAGCTACAAAACCAGCCCTGGCACAGGTCTGGAGAGTGTATCTCATGGGTACAAAGGGAGGGAGGAGGGGAGGAGGGGAGGAGGGGGAGGAGGGGAGGAGGGGAGGAGAGGGGAGGAGGGGAGGAGGGGGGAAGAGGGGAGGAGGGGAGGAGGGGGAACAAGGGGAATGAAACACTAAAAAACAACAAAAGAAAGGGGAACAATGTACAATACATTTAAAGATTAAGGCGATAAAAATGTAGCCCCCCTCGCTGACAATTTTTGTCTTTATTCTTTCATTGTGTGCTGGGGCCCCCTGTATATATTATGAAATACAGTATATTTCATCTGAGTATTTGATTTCTTTACCAGCCTTTGTTTTTTTCCCTGTGCCTTTCAAGTGAGTGTATATACCTTCTGACACTGTCCTAAGAACTCAATATTTACAGGTAAAGAATTACCTTCTTACGTTTCCTAAATCCACAGTCTGATATCTTCAAAGCATGATTCTATTTGTTCTCAAAAATGTGCATCCTTCCTGTATTTTATTCATATCTTCGTGATAGAAGCTGTGTGTCCACTGGAGTAAGTCATGACACGGACATTGCTAATGCTAGCCCATATGGAGTCAGGGACAGATTGGAGACAGAGCGGGCTGGGCGATATATGTCTTACCGGCGGCCCTCCTCCCACGACGCAGTGTCATGATATCATGGCGACGTGCCACCATTTGATGTTGGGTCGCCACGACTACGCGACGCTGCCGGAGGAGATTTTGGATGTCGGTATCAATGTGCAACCCAAATGTTAAATAGGTGTCATACTATGTGCCCAAATATTTAAAACTAGTGACAGGGGCTAGGATGATATTAGAGTTAATTTTGATCTGTAACTTTGTCATTGGTAGCTTTAGAAATGTAGCCTTGTTCCCAAATGCTTGTCAGTATTTAAAAACAATTCGTTTTGGTAAATCCAGTTTCAAGTCTCAAAAAATCAGATTGACGTATGTGTCCAAGATCAGAGAGGCTGTGTGCATATAGGATTGTGTCATTCGCCTACGTGTGCATTGAAGCTCCCTTACAAGCTGTAGCTAGATCATTGATGAAGACTGAAAATAGTAGGGGCCCTAGAATAGAGCCTTGGGGAACACTGCAGGTGATATCCAAGGGGATGGACTTGGAGCCCGAGAAACACAAATTGGGATCTACCCGATATGTCTGAATGAAACCAGTTTAAAGCATGTTCCTCTGTTCTAGAGCACTGAAGTGCTTACACACAGGTGGCTCAATCCGAGGCTCAGTCTGGAGAAGAGAGATTGGCCTGTAGTTGGAGACAGTGGATTGTGACAACTCTGGCAGTTTTCCAGGTCTTTGGGATAATGCCTGTAGACAAAATAGAGTTCATTAGGGAAGCAAGCGGTATGGCAATGGCTGGGGTACCGAGTCGTAGGAACTTTGATTGCAGTAGGTCAGGTCCAATATGCCAAAAGAGAAATGTCACAATCTTCCAGGATCGCATGATTGTGTAACCACATGATCGCTTGAGCAATAATCGCATGACGTTCCCTGAATGTCATAAAGACACCTGAATCCTTTGGATGCCCCAAGACGTAGTCACTACTTCATGAGGTCTGGCACTCATATGTCATAACCAATGACAGCTTGTTTTTCATGTTAGATCACGTCCTGTGTTCCCATGGAGCGCAGAACGCGATCTGCAGTGAAGGGTTTCCGGTTTAAGGGCCGCCGCCGCAGTCATGTGACCGCGCTTTGCAGGAGGGGCTATGGCACTCAGGGGCCACACCCTACAGCACTCAAGGGTTTAAAGGTTGATCATGTTTATGTAACCCTCCCTGCCTGGCACCATAGGGAGTTTACATCAGATTGTCTATATATTTGGCTTCTTCAGGGTATTTCCTTATCAGGGTGCGGAGTCCGTGCAGCTGGGTGATGGTGGAGAAAAGATGGGCGCCAGGAACATAGTAGTACGATTTCTTCCCCAGATGCATTACTGCATTCCTGGAGAGGCACATTCCATGAACAGTTGCAGTATTGGCTTAGACATACAAGATAGCTTCTTTCTCTTGGTTCTTATCCTCATGGTACCTTCTGGGTCCCTGCTTGGGCTACTTCTGTATCCCTTTGGTCAACAAGACGTTAGTTTTATAACTTACTCTGGCCATCCTGGTAGTGCTTCAGTGCTAGGGCGGCAGAGGGGGTCACTTTCTCTTGGGTCCCACCTTTTACCCGCCTGGGATGCTCACAGCAGGAGGGTGTCTACGGACACAAGTTACTATTCTATACTCTTTTTACTAAGGATTCAAAGAACTCCAAGTTACTACTTCTCAAGACTTGTCCCAGGGCTACTATTTGGATAAGTCCTAAGGGACACGGGTCTCCCATCTGGGAGCCTGTACTGCTCTGCTTCTCTCATTATAGGGAGCCTTACTTCAAAGGACACTTCCCTATCTGTAAAACAAAGAAGGGGATGCCTACCCTACTCTATGCTACTGATTTACATTGTTATATATGCAGGTGAGACCCTCCACTGTCACTCCTCCAGGGATCTGAGGGCAGTGCTCTTCTCCTCTCCTATGTATAACCTCTCTCCCGCTCCCTATCTCCAGGCATACAAGGGGTGGGGCTAGGCCTCTGCTGCCACCCTAGACCAGGTGACCAACACAGCATATTTCAGGAGCAGTGCCTGGTCAGGCCCCTGCCTGGTAACTTTCAACATATTATCTGAGGGGGCAGGTGTTCAATACCCAACTCCTTCAAACCTTTTCACCCCTTATACCCATATGGTTATCCCAAAAGTGGGGTTACAATTATTTAATCACTTCAAATTAGGACAGAAAACGGCAATCCCTTAACTACCTAATAACCATCCCTAGCGCATCTCACTGCAACTTCCTCAGAGAGTCTTTATAAATACATCATTTCCACAAAGGGGCCAATAAAGCACTGCAATTTCCTTATGCAGCATAAGGGTTCATATTTTAAACGTAATATAGGTGTCAAGCCCATTAGTCCTTAGGCTTCACTTTCTTTAGCTATATTTCCGTTGTTGCCGCTCAAGCTGACGGCCCAAATAGAAATTTTCCAGCCTCTGTGGAGCGGTTAAGCATTAGAAGCTGTGAATATTTGTTTTGCTTCTGTATTTGTGTCCTGGCTCCTGTCCAACCTGGATACAGATCTTTGTGCTTTGAGTATTTATAGATACACCTTTGAGATTTGGAGTCTCCCTCTGAAAGAATGTTTTGCACATGCACTTCTCTTCTGAATGTAAACAGAGTTATGCTCGAGAGTGCAGTGCCACAAATAGCTTTCCGGGGAGGGGGGGGGGCTTTGCACAATATTTCTAGGGCCACCTGTATTGTGGTGGTCTCTCGCTTACAAACTTCCTTTATTAAAACACCTTTGCTTTCATTTAATAAACTCCTCAAAAAGTTAGTGGATAAAAATTGACACATTTTCTGAAAAGAAACGCATTAATCTTGATTGAAGTCACACAATGTTCCATATTGTGACAAGTCAGCCCTGGTGCAGGATTTGTGCTCTCACATTAAAGGCACGAAGCATACGGATCTGTTAGCAGGTTTATTCTTAAAGGCATAAAACAAAACAATCAAGCAAAAATACCCAGCTCCTCTCTGGAATGCTAACTAACGCCATTGTTGGTCTATAGCCGAGGTGGGCAACCCTGTCGCCAATCGCCACAAGTGGCGAATCGGGCATGAAAGTGTCGGCGAATTTAAGTTTGCCAGCTCCCACAGTAAAATAAACTTTTCCCTCACGGCGTGTGCTGGTTTCCGCTTACTGAATGAGTCACTGACGCAACACCGCCACCCAATACTCCCGTCTGCCTTCAGTTGCAGTCTAGACCCGACCTTGGAGAACAAAAAACCCGGGCGCTACCTAGGGGGATGATAGATAAGGTAAAGGGGGATATAGCAACCTTGGTGGTAGGCCAGGTATCCCTCTGCTTCTTTTCCGCCTGTGACTCTAAAGACCCCAATAAAGGATCTACCCAGGATCCTTCAACAAATGAGACAAGAAAAAAGGGGGGGGCAGGCTGGAGGAAGCCTGTCACGTGTCCTCCCTTGCGCTCCGCTGGAGCTCACACTGGATTGGACCTGCAGTCAGATCCATTAGAAGAGGCAGAAGGCAGCATCGTCTGGGAGAGGTGAATGCAGCTGCTGTGGCTTGATTGTTGATTTATTCCGAGGGTGAGTCCAACATCAAAGAAGTAGGAGAAGAAGAACACAGACGCAAGGCGGCGAAAGAATCCAGAAGACAGATAGGAGACGAAAGAAGAAAGAAGAAAGAAAAGAGAGTCCAAAAGATACCTCGATGCGACAGCATTCGCACAAGGCCGTGTGAGTGTTAAAAATTATTTTAAACCTACAAAACCCTTCACATTGGCATAGAGCATTACACAATCCATTCAGTGTATACTAGCTTTCTACCGGTGCTCCCCCATCCCCCCCTTTTTTCTAGACCCGACCTTGAACTGTTATTTTTTGTATGGGAGCTAAAATTTGTTGTGACGCAAGTAAACAAAAAGCACGGTGTGGCGATTTTCACTTCTCATTCGCAACACCTGTGGCTACATTGAAAAATATGTTGCTCACCTCTGGTCTATAGACACCCTACTACTGGTTGGAGGGCTAAGCTCCTTACCAACTATAGTAAACAAAGTTACTAGCAGGTCATTTTACATTTCAGCTCCAAGCTTTTTGGCTGAGGTAAGTGGGGTGAGACCAAATCTTGTCACGGGACCATCCTTCTCTGTAGTAAGCTCCCCGTGGCTCCCTGTGTTCATGGCCCCTGGGTCCTCCAATTTCCCGGCATACCGTTCTGGGCAGCCCACACAGCCTCTTGACCTGTCTCTGCAGGTTCTGGAACAGGTAACACTGACAGGAAGCAACTTCCTGCCTTTTAAAGCCCGGCTCAGGAGTTAATTGTCTACAGCCTACCAGCTAGGGTGTGGTCTGCTGCCACACAGTGAGGAAGTTAACCCTTCACTCCCTCACATATCCTTCCCCCCAGCTCAGACCTGCTGGGCGGAGCTAACGTATACACCCATCAGTGTTCCCATCTTCAGGCATGTCCTCAATCGGAGCTCTTTGAGGCAATTCTTTCCAGGTGATGCGAAGACCATAGTCACCATTAGACATTGATATGTGCGCTATTTTGGGGCGACAGCTCTCCAAACACATCAATGTCCTTGTTGAAAAATTCCAACTTCAATTATTTCTCTGGCGTTAAGTGTTTTCATTTGTAATCCCAATGTAGATGGACGCAGAAATTGTCAGCAAATTAGGATCACTTGGCTTACCTTGTTAGCCTGCTAAGATAAGTCCTAGGCCACTATTCAAACTGATGTGAAACTGCCTTCCCCTTGCTTGGGAATATTTAGGGCCATACAGTCTTCATCTATAAGTCATCTTCCGAAACGTTCCCACTCAAATGAATGGGTTTTAAGATGTCATCCAGTGCCACTGGATGTCTTATGGCAGAAGACTGCTTAGTAAATATGGGCCGTCGTTTCCATTCATTTTAATGCCCTTAGACCACATTGGATCAGTAATTGAGCACCATTACTGTATTATCCTCCATGGTGAACTGTTTCATACTGCACTTCCTAACACTTCCCTTATTTGAAAGTGTCTAACATATACTCTCCTATTGTTACGACAAATAGGACCTTAACTGGTTCACAGAGAGGTTAATGGGCATATGGAGCAATATTGTAGGTAGTGTGTGTGGCCAGGTCCCCCTGTGTCTCCTTGTCCTCTTACCTCCTTCTGTGGCTTTGACTGGCAGTGGAGGCTGGGGAGAGTGCGGGGAGGTGTGCGGGGGCACTGCGGCCCGTGAAGGGGCGACCAGGTCGCCGGAGGTCCCCGGTGGCTCCCTTCACAGGGCCCCACCATGTTGGTATGTGCGCGCATGCGTGAGAGGCGTGCGCATGCACAGAGGGCAGGAGCAGCGGCGGCCATTACCGAATAAGCACAGCAGGGGAACTACAGTTCCCAGCAGCTCCCGTGGCTGTGGATCACCTGCTGCTAGACAGCCAATAGGGTTCCAGGATTCCCCTGCTCAGAGAGTTGTTACATTTGGCGCGCTGCGGAGCACGCTAGTCGGAGCTGGGACAGAGAAGGGTAAGGGGTGCTCAGGGTGTCAGTGGCAACTGAGCTATGCCAGAGACCCCGTCATAGGCCCCGAATCCCCCTATAAGTTTGTGGCTGCTACAGGGACAGGCCCATTAGATAGGGACGTTACTGTGACGATTCAGGGGATTCCTTCCCCTTCTTTTCCCTCTGTCCCATCTCCTGCCAATCCCTCTATCCTTTCCCACTCCTGTCCCGTTCCGTCTACCTCTCCCCCACTACCTCAGCGCATGCCCCCCAGGTCTCGCACGCCCACGCGGCCCCCGAGCCCCTGCAGTGACGCTCCCCGCTCACGGACACCCGCTGTGCCCACGGGTAGTACCTCACCTTCCCTGGTAGCTCCATCCGCTCCTCTGCCCTCCTCCGGCGGGGTGCCCGCGGCGCTCCGCGCGCCTGGTGACGCAGCCTGTGTGCGCGCTCCCTCAGCTCGCAGAGGGCGCGCGCACACGCTCCTCCTCTAGGCCCTGTCGCCCTTCTGCTCCCTCCTCTCAGTCCCTGCGGGCCATCTCCCTGTCACAGCCTGTGCGCGCGCATACTCAACTTACAGAGGGCGCGCACACACGCTCCTCTTGTTTTGCCGGTCACGTTTCTGACTCCTCCTCCCAATCCCTTCAGGCCATTCCCCTGACTGCCCCTCCTCTTCTCTCCCTGACCTATCTCTATTGTCTCCCACTTCTCTCTCTGCTCCTCCCCTCTCTTCTATTGGTGTGTGTCCCTTTATAATCCCTGTCTGTCCACTTCTTCATCGCTCTGCATAGTTCCTGTTTCCCAGTGTGTGCTGACCTATGCTGTGCTCCCTCTGTGTCCCTGCTGTATCCTGCTCCTGTGTTTATCTTGGATTTCCCTGGCTTTTGACCCCTGCTTGTCCTGGACTACTCTGCTCTCTGGTACCCCTTTGAACCTTGCTATGAACTCTACCTCGCTTACCTCTGGCATCCTTGGACCTGGCTTTGTACCCTGACAACTCTACCCTCTGGACCCCTGGACATTGGCACGTGGACACGACCATTCTTACGCTTACACAATCTGACGTTGCAAGTATATCTAACAACTCTCTCTACAGGCCCAGCAACGCTATACCACACTCCGGGCTTGCTCCCACTGCTGTGGGTGTGTGGTGTAATAACGTTCCCTCCTCAGTACTGGGGTCATGCCAGGTCTGCAGGCATACAGGCGTGACAGTTACCCCTATAGTTGCATAGTGTCAGTAACACAGCAGGACGCCGCGCAGAAATTGCGGCCTGTGTTCTGGAACCAGACCACCAACCAGATAGAGACTCTCCTCAGGGTGGCCTAACCACCTTCCCCAGGCAACTACCCCCCTCCACCCATTCATTGGCACAGTGGGTAAATCATGCCCATATAATAAGAGCATGATTTAAGTCAACTTAAAAAAAAGAATCAATCACCAACAATATCCAATGCATTCCAAACAATCACCAAATGAACAAAAATAAACAAGTAAACACAACAAAATTACAACCAATCAATTAATCAAATACCAAATTAACTATTTCAACACCAAAATAAAACCATCAATAAATAAAATAAATCGCCAAATAAACACCATCATTTAAAATCAAAACACCAAAACTAAACCACTATTAAAATGCAAACATCAAAGAAAACCCAGAAATAAACATTTAAAAACACCACCAAAAATGCCATAATATAACATGAAAACGCAAAATACATAGCATAGAAAAAAAAAGCCAAAATTCATATAAAACACATAAGTGCAACCATTTGGCAAAAGAACCATTGCTTCTTACTGTATGTATGTATATCCCTAAAGGGACTATACATAAATACATTAGCAATGAGTGTTTAAAAAAAATAAATATATAGCAATACAGTGAAAAAACCTGTAAAATAAAAATAACATACATTCAATTTTTTTTCTTACCTTTAAATGTCTTCACCCTCCGATTCCTGTGGTCTTTGCAAACTCTCGAACCAATCCACGATCCCAAACAGCAACGGGCCCAATGTCCGTTTCTTCTTTCTGTATCTTCATCTGTTAATTGGTGCTTATTCTATATTGTAATATTTATTGGGGGCAGACGGAGTGAATGAAGGGCCAAGTACCTGCTTCACTCACCCCCTCTGCCCCAAATAAAGCTGCTGTTGTCCCTTAACCCTTTCATTGCCTTAGCAGTTAGCCGCTAAGGTAATGAAGTTGCCTGGAAATGCAATCACCGGGTCTCCGGTGCTGATATTAATGGATATCAGCTCCGGAGTCTCCAGGCATCAGTCCGATGCAGGAAAAATGCAGCTTCTCACCACCTTCTTGCCAACTTTTCCTGGCGAGATGATTTGGAGAGGAAATAGCAATTCTAGAGCTGCGATTAGCGTCGATAAGCTAATCAGGGCTACTAGAATAGCACGAGTTTGACAAACTGACGATAAGCGGCGATAATGTGCCGAAAAGCTCTCTTATCGCCGACTTATCGGGGCTTACTGAATAGCGGTAGGCTTTTTTGGCGATAAGCTGGCGATAAGTGGCTTATCGCTGTTTACTGCATGAGGCCCTAAGTGTCTGAAACAAAAGGATAGATACATATGCGCTCAAATAAAAATAAGTCCTGAGAATTATTTATCCCATTTATTTCACTGATCCCTCTGCAAAGTGTATTTGCTATGGGATTTATGTTGAGCAGGAGGCACATGCTACATTCACTAGAGATTTCACACGCACTAAATTGGAGAAGAAAAACATTTTGTTCTCATCTTTTGAAAAGTGTATTAATCACACGACTTGCGGGGTCAAATGAATACACTGTACTCTTATGCTTGTTACTCTTCTGCAGTTACAAGCATGACTGCATAATTCAGGATAAAGGATCAGAAACATTTTCCCACCCATTCTGTTATCTGCCTTCATGAGACACATTTGCTACAGAATTGTTGCTTGTGAAATAAATATCTTCTGATTAGTGTTATACCGAGTCCTTCATTTTTCCAGGTACCGGGTACCTGACAAAAATGGGCAATTACACAGGGCCGGGTGCCGGCTACCCTGCCCGGGTAGTATACACTTACCTGCAGCAGGCAGAGGGTGAGTGTCAGGATCCGTGATCCTCGGCGCGCTCCTCGATTCCCCCAACCTGCGACCGGGTGTTTCCGCTTCTCCCGCCTCCTGCAGCACATCTCGCCTGCCGGCAAATACCAGCATTCCATCTAAGGGCGTGCGCGGACCACATTCTGCACTAAATGCCATCCCCGCAGGCCCTGCCTCCAGGCTACGCTCGCGCCGTGACGCCACTGTCACGCAGCGTGTACCCGCTATGCGGGGCACTCGCACACATGCGCAGAACTTTCCTCGCTCCTCTGCCTATATTACAACTGTTGCTAATTCCTCTGACTAAGTATACACCTGTGCTGATTCTCTCCAGCCAACCACAGCCAGGTATACTACTGAGTATGCTCTCCTCTCATTGGACTATCTACCTTTATATGCTCAGCTGCCACACTGGCAAATTGGCAGAGCATAAACCTTCCTATGAGCGAAGTGTTCACTGCTGTCTTGCCTCCACAGTCTTGTTGTGCTTCCAGATCCTTGCTCCTGATCTTAGCTTTTTTCTCCGGACTCCACTATTCTGTTCTCCTGACCTCGGCTATGTACGACCATCCGCACTTCTCCAATACTGACCTCGGCTAAGTACCACGACGATCCGCCTCTCTCCAATCCAGACCATGGCTAAGTACCCCCTATGATCCGCTCCTCTCCTACACCGACCTCGGCAAGTATTACTGACAATCCAGACCTCTCCCACCCCGACCCGGCTACCTCGACCAATCTACATTCTAGACGCGCCCACGTGGCTGTGGGTTGGTGTTATATCAAATCCCCACCTCGGCCTCACGGTCACGCCTTGTGAGCACTCCGTTACAGTGAGGAAGACTGCTGGGGAGGGTGAGGAGGATCACGGTGACATTGTGGGAGCAGCAGCAGAAGTCCTTGTTCAGCTGAACACAGCACACAGCGGATGCCGGTGGGAGCCGGGGAACCATGTGACCAGAGCAGGAGCGTTCCTATTGGACAACAGGGGAGGAGCTGGCTGTCAATTAGCAACACTCCTGCTCCAGTCACATAGTTCCCCGGTTCCCAACCGGTATCAGCTGTGTGCTGTGTTCTGATTCTCCCGCCGGCTGAACAAGGACTTTTGCTGCTGCGGCTGCTGCGACTGCCACCAGGACGTCTGCTGCTGCTCCCACGTCGCAGCTGCTGTCCTCCTTAACCCCCTGCAGCTGTCTTCCTCACTCTTCGTTGCCGGCTGCAGGTAAGTGTTGAAGTCTTTTCAGCTGCTCTGAAATTACCCGGCGCCGGTTCCGACCCGGTGCCGGTCCAAGCCCCATGCTGCCAGGTCTGGGTAATTTCCGGGTAGCTGAAAAAGTGCCAGGTAAGCCGGGTACCGCATAATTACCCAGTACTCGGTACATCACTACTTCTGATAATAGTTGTAACGATGCGCAGAACACGCCCCCTGCGGCGTGTTCCTTCCTTACCTGTTTACTTCTGATCGCCGCCCTCTAGCTGCGAGTCAAGATCCTGAATCTTTAAGGATTCTGAAGCAAGCAACACCATCTTGCTTCCTGGCAAATCCTGCCCTCTTCCTCCTGACAGGAAGTAAGCCTCTCTTTGACTTTCTCTTTGCTATTAGCCATTTGCCGCCTGTCCTGGTGCCTGCTAGTACTATCATCGCAAGCTGTTCCTGCCTGGACCTCCTTGGGACCTTTACTTATCTCCTTTGGATTCCGGAAGACTGGGACAGTCACTCATATACTATTGAGGTTAGTTTACCGTCGAGTAGTGTAGGTACCTGCTTAGTAGGGTTCACCTTGACGTGGTAGCAGGCTTATAATTCCTTGGCCAATGGATTAGACTAAGAACCCTTATGTTATATTTCGTTTTGCTGCACCTTGCTGTTTCTGGTACCATGTCTTTAAGGAGACTGGACGTCCTCCAAGTAGCAACTCCCTTGTGGGTGATACCTTGTGCTCTGGACTCTACCTCCCCTGCTCCTTACTTTTGGCTTCCCACAGCCCCCGCGTTGGTGCCTGAGAACGCGCGCACTCCTGCTCTGGTGTCAGAGCATGTGCGCACATGCAGCTGGATCAGTTGTGTCTCTGAGCCAGGCACCGCACCTCCGGACGCATCGCGCACCGATCTCCAGCTGCGCGGCAACTTACTCCCTTCATGTCCCCTGCTGCCTCCCCACCTCGCTAACGGTCTTTTCCTTCCCCTGCGCTTGTGTGTAGGAGCACAAGCGTGATAATAGTTTAAACTATGGGGAAGAGTGGTAAAATTTACCAAAATACTGTATTAACTCAAAACGAAATGACAAAGACCATTATTCCACACTGTTTATTAAGAGTTAAGTTGTATAATGTTTGAAAGCTCCTAGACTATATTTTATAACAGAATAATAGTTCCTGTGTGCAGTGCCACCTTGATGGAGGTGCCATCAGTGGCGCTGCACGAGCCCCGCGGTTACAGAGGCCTGCACTCTTCCCTACAGTAATTAAAGTGTTTACTGGGGGAGAGCGCGGGGCCTCTGTAACTCTCTTACCTTCTCCTCCACCAACTCGTCCTGCAGGGTCCCTCATCATTATGCCGCAACGCCATGAGACATCCCGTTGACATGGCAACGCGATACCATTTGACGTTGCAGCGCCATGATGAGGGTCCCAGCAGGAAGAGATGATGGAGGAGAAGGTAAGATGCCCCACATGTCTGCACTGAGCCTCGCAATATTCCAAGCCGGCCCTGCCCGAGATGTTTCACTACTCAACAGGCCTTCTATTTTATATTTCATGTTGGTTCCATGACATACCATTTAGTTGCTAATGCAACTCAGTTGAAGTCTTGGTCTCATAATAAGGAAATAAGGTCTCATGTAAATTAACAGATGTAAAGGTTCAATGCTTGGAGGTCACAGTAATTATTTTCACAAAGATAGACAAAATACCATTATATGTTTAATGCTAAGCACCCCCCCTAACCTAAATGCCCGCATATATCTTGCATCATGTGAGTGGGCCTTTTTCCCCTCCCCACATGTTTGGTGCTTGTGACAGGGCCTTAAATGCTATCTAAAAGGGCTTCAATAGAAATGGAAACAAAAGAAACAGCGCACAACGCCAAATAGTGAAGCAAGTAATGCTATATATTAGTAATTACAGGTTAATAAATCTGCGTACATCAAAACAGTGGAATAGGTGTATTTAGTGTGTTTCACACAAGTTACCACTCAGCAACTGTTGTCAGAAGAGTCTGGAGCTTGCTTCTCTCAGCGGGGGCGCTACGTTGGTCCCTGAAGAAGTAGTTTATTCTACGAAACATGTTGGATGATTTTTATCTAGTGCCTTAATATTGCCATTGCCTCCATTGGCTTCACCCTGCTAGTATCACTCCCGGTGGTAATTTTGGGCTTATGAGAGACTCTGAGAGACTTTGACTGCCTCCCTGCCGGTTCCCTCGCTGCTGCGGAGACTGTGACGTCATCACGCAGTATCCCGCGACGGAGCGACAACGTGCAGAGCTGAGGTCTCACCCCCGTACAGTGGATCTGCTCGCTGAGCTACACGAGCTGCACCAGACGGCTTGGAAGCGCGAGCGGTCCCACCAAGCACCAATACCTGCAACGGAGCGTGGTTGCTGTAAAGGGAAATCCCCTTGGGAGCGATGTACTGCTGGATGAGGGGTTTTGGACATTAATCCTGCTCCTGAACCAACAAGGTAGCTCCCCGCTGAGAGAAGCAAGCTCCAGACTCTTCTGACAACAGTTGCTGAGTGGTAACTTGTGTGAAACACACTAAATGCACCTATTCCACTGTTTTGATGTACGCAGATTTATTAACCTGTAATTACTAATATATAGCATTACTTGCTTCACTATTTGGCGTTGTGCGCTGTTTCTTTTGTTTCCATTTCTTAGAGTGTGTGGGGTGCTGAGCCACCCCCTGTGTTTATAGCAGCAGACGCCTCGACCAATACACGGTTATGTGATATAATTTCTTCATATACACACCCTCACTGTGGTTATTGTGATTTATTTCGTGTTCACCTATTTATGTGGTTTAGTCACTGCACTTTATTTATATTCCATATTCTGGGTTAGATAGTAGCGCACAGTATTTTCTCTGCTTCAATAGAAAGCCTGTATTGGTCTGAAGAATCCAGCAGGGACCTGGTTAATTGCAGCTACAGACCATTAACCAGTCTCTACCTGGCTCGTCAGAGAGGTAGAAAAGCCTCCTGCTTGAACTGCAGGGGAACGCTCTAACACATGGAAGGTGTTTGCTGACAGAGAGGGATCCCAGGATCTCTATTCCAGGACACAGCGGTCTCTGGAACCCGCCAGAGGGTGCCCCCCATGGACACCAACCAATAGTGAGGGAAAGTGTCCCTGATAACACGTACCACTTTGGACTTTGGGTCATAGGTTGGAAAGAGGCCTAGCCTCCCAGCCCTGCAGATAGGGACTGGGAGAGTGAGTTAGCCCTTACAAAGGAATAGGCTGTTTGTTTGGCTAAATACAAGCAAATGTATATTTCCCCCAAATCTATATCTCCTTGGCTATACCTCTGCACCCGTCTCCTACAGTGCTCTGCTACAGCTTATACACATTGCACTGGTTTTTGTACATTTTGTTTTCACATACCCGGAGAGTCTGCGTTGTAGATCTTCAATTCCACTAAAAGCCAAATGCCTTAAAAATGATGATGAGGCTGTACCAAGAGAAATTAGACCATACCATAGATTGATCTTGGTGTAATTCTCAGAGCCATATTAGTGGACACTGCACTATTTATACTTAAGAAGAACATCTTTATTTGCATTACATTTTCACAGCTGTTGTTGACAGTAAATAATAATAAGACACACAAAGGACATTCCGCAGTTGAATAAATATAAAATGTACGTCATGTAATAACACAGGTGTAATGAGGTAATTTATCAAAGACTCCAGGCTGCAAGAGTAGAACAAAAATACTGCACCAGATTTTTCCTGAAAATACTTTGCATTTCAAATGAATAAAATTTTTTTTTCTTTGCTAAATCTAGTTTTTTTTGCACTAGTTTTTGCCCACTTTATCAACTGAGAGGCTTTGCTAAATGACCCCCAATAACTTCCGGACGCAAGGAGCTTGCAATCAATTGCCTAATGCCTCCAAGAACGAAGACATCGTCACCAAGGTCTTATCAGTAGGTGTAAGTGCCTGGGCTTTGAATATCTGGACGAATCCCTTAACCATTCTACCTTTCCTCCACCATACAAAAGTCAATTGCAGATAACACCGATGAAGACCCGCTGCCCATTATCAAAGTTGAATTAATTCTTCCCGTAGTTTCTAATAGCCCGTTTTAATGTTTTTGACACAGTATAATGGTGTTGGGAGGTACAGTGTGGCGTGCGACTACTTTTTTTATTTTTACAAATCTACAGCGTCACTTTCTTTCTAATGAAAACTGACTTTTTTTGTTTATTTTTCTAAAATGAGGAACAACGATCCGTATTACTGCAGTGCAGATATAGGACTTTTTCAAGGCACTTTGACCTCTGTTAAGACGGCACACAGCGCACATGACAGAAACACTTTTTATATCTCCAGGCTATTGGTAATAGCATTATGTACAAGGTACAGTAATTAAACCCTAAATCCTTCTTTTTACACCTGTTTCAGTGCTGCCTTTGTGGTTTTATAGGCGGAGCTGTCACTACTCTGTGATTGAAACCCTGTCTCATAATCCAGCAGAGCTTTCTCTGCAATTCTCTACAAGAGATAAGTACAGTTCAATAGGCTTCCTACTTACTCACCAGTGAATTACTTGGAAATCAGCAGGACGTGTCTGCACTACAGGAAAATAAACCTAAGCAAACCTGCCCTTAGATCCCCAATGTGCTGACAAACAGATAAATTCCTTCCTAGAATTGTGCTGTATTGTTTGGTAAAATAAAAACAATAGCATGAGTTACGTGATGTGATGTGATGTTTTAACATCATGTCAGTATAAGGGCTTTAAGCTTCGGAATTGATGAATGAACTGAGCAGCACAACTAACGTATTCAGGCTCATGAGATTAAACGTATTCGAATAAGAAATGATTACATTTAAATGAATATTTTCTGGCAAAATAACTTTGTTTTTAGCAATGCGCCTTGTTTATATGAGGATTATGTTTTACCCCAGCTGCAAAAATTACCCCAAATGTATCAAAAAAAAACAATCTCTCCATTGCTTTTAACTATTTCCCCCACTTTTGGAGCCGGGAGACTGAAACATAACCCCCCAAGGTGTCGTCTCCGTGAACTGAGCAAAAGGTTATTTCCCTTCCTTTATTTTCAACAACCCGCGCGCATGTGACTGTCGGCGTCACTGTACTGCAGTCTGATTACTTAAACGGAATCAAGTACTTCTCATTCCATCCTGATAAATCAGGAAGCCAAGAGTGAGAGGGACAATCCCTCTTCATTTACAAAAACGCTATCCGCTTGCCAATGTAGTTTCCTCCGTTAAAGAAATGTAATCATGCATAAAGCAAGCCTTTGTCTTAATCTGTTTGGGGATGTGAGATTTAACAAGATATTATTCTTTTGAATGGGGACTCTGGTAGTCAGCGCACTATATATATAAAAAAGAAAAAAGAAAAAAGAAAAAGCCATTGATTGATTGAGGGGAGAGTGCTTGCCAATTAAATGTTTCTTCCACCATTAGCCCACGCACTCCCTGTTAGGCCTTGGCCATGTTTGGCGCTTGCTCGCTCTCGCTTGCTGCCGCTCGCTTGGGAGGCGGGTATCACTGTGTGTGTGTGTGTCACTTGGTAGCTGTCAGTGTGTGTGTGTCACTGGGGAACATGTGTGTGTGTGTGACTTGGTATAACACTTCCTGCTGCCCCACCACTATCCGTACAGTGACCGTATAGCATATGCTTTCTGGCCCCCTTATGATATAATACTCGACCCGGTCCATAAAGATGTTCTGGCCTACCTTCCGGACACCATTCATTAATTAGGTCACTTTTCACCAATTGTAATAATATTGTAATAATACAAGGTCGGTGGGCATAATATAGTCCAAGGCCAGATTTCTGAGCCATTCCTCCCTATGGGCCTCTGCCTCTCTCAATACTGGGTTCAGATCATAAGGTAGTCCATAACCGTGTGACTTCCTGTAATGTTGGACCACGATATGATCCGCCCGGCTATTTTTGGTAACTTCCTGCCCACAGGCTTGCCCTGGTAGTACCCAAAATAGTGTCCTCTGACACTGGGATCATCTTTCTTTCTAACCCCTCCAGTCCTGAAGGGGTTACCCATCCCTTTGTCCTTATATCCTTACTATCGATCCTAAGATCTCTGCTGCGGTTTCTTCTTTAGTCAATTCTCCTGCCATCCCACCAGTGATCTACTGTGGTATTCAATTAATAGGAACCTAGTCCTCTTCATGTGCGGCACATACCCCGGAACAAGCGTCCCACCCATAGTACTAACTTGAGCCCTCGTATATAATAAGACTCTTATTACAGGAAATGTTCTGTTTGTCCGTCATACCATGAAAGTGGAGCCTGTGACACATCGTGTCACTGAAGCAGAGTCGGGTCCGTCCTTCATGTTATCAGTAATGTAGACTGTCTCGTCATGCCACCCATGTGAAGCTGCGTCACGCTGTGACACTACTCTACCTCCTTGTTTTCTGTCTTCATTATCTGTGCTCAGCCAACACGCCACAGCGAAGCTCAGCGCCCTTCCAAAAAGGACATTGCTAAGAAATCATTCCTCTAGCAGCGTTTAGTGCGCATTACTGCACTGTCGCTATCATTTAACAACTCGGGAATGAAAACTAGTTGGCAAACATTGTTCAATTTAATTGCTGATGCTCTCGCCAAACAAGTAAAAAAGGGACGTAATACAGTTGTCATTTGTGTTTCTTTGAAAGGAGGTAATAGGCAAAACCAACATTAATGTACGTAGAGCAACCTTTGTGTGCATAATATCACACACAATGGCACTAGCTTTGTTGCTGTGACGATTGATAATAAGCATTTAATGCCTCGCTGCTGCTTTAATCTCAAAATGATGCATCTCACTCCATGTGAATAAATAAGATTCAGTAGGTGCATAAATTAATCTCTGTTAGAGATTTCCATAACAAGGACAGAAATCAGGGAGATTTTGGGGGTTTTGCCACACAAAACGACATGAAATGTGCTGACTCCTATCAGTGAGATCCACTGACTCTACGAGATGCTGATTAAGTATCACACAGACTTGAAATCAGCGAACATTCTCTCCCCTCAAGGGAAGAGCTGAGCCCTCAGGACTGTATTATATCTCCCCAGAGGTGTTGCTGAAGAACAGCTCCGTGTACCCTCCAAACCGGGTAACACTATGATCAAATTGGGGCCACCCCTTAATGAGGCCCAGCATGGGCTCGCACAGCGTGCAGTCCATCTTTGTGATGTTCAATGAAATGTACAATCTGTTCTAGAAGCTGATAAGTAAGATCGCATTTGATTGTTGCATTTTTATTATATAATGAGGTTGTGTCTTTCATTATATAAACTCTGTATATAGTTATTTCTTGTGTCCCAAGCGAGGACTTTGTTTTTTTTTACACAGGGGAGGATGTCAGCCGGGTCCCCCTCTGCTCGGCGACCCCCCCTCGTACCGCCCCGATCCGCTCTGCTCTCAGTGCTCCGGAGCCAGCGGCGCCCGACATTGCAGGGCGTCGCCGTATTGTTCTTTGCGCATGCGCAGTGCAGCAAGTAGAGGCAGTGCCTGGCTACCAGAGAGCTTGCGCATGCACAGAGAGAGAGCGCGAAACACCACCATGAGGAGAGGCTCCAGGCAGGGACTACAGGTCCCATGAGCCTTAGGGGACCCCA
This sequence comes from Ascaphus truei, assembly GCA_036426205.1. NCBI lineage: Eukaryota > Metazoa > Chordata > Amphibia > Anura > Ascaphidae > Ascaphus > Ascaphus truei. The sequence continues at coordinate 236,678 of WSYH01000173.1, forward strand.
CGTGACGCCAGGGAGCCAATAGGGCTACAGTATCTCCCTGCTCCAGATTAGATACATTTCACAGGGTTTTGCAGCAAGTGATCGGCGCCAGGAGAGGCTAGGGGAAGGAGGTAGGGTGCAGGAGTCAGTGACTCCCTGCACTAGGCCAGCAGCCCCCTAGGCCCCAAGATAGCCCTGAGCCAGCCAGTAGTGTGAGTTGTTTCATGGACAGCCCCAGGTTAGGGACCCTGCCCCTTACTATCCAACGGCCGTTAGGGACACAGCGACGCTGCGCTTCCATCCAAGGCTTGGGATCAAGCCTGCTCAGCAGAGAGGAGCGGAATCGTACCAAGGGTGGAACCGCTCTCACAGATCTTCTCCCGGAGAAACCGGACATCACCCTAAAGTTCGTCTGATCCTTGTGAAGAGTCTTTAACAACGCCAGGGTCCGTCCGGACTGGGCAGGTGGCACACAGACGGAAAAATACTCTCACATAGCCTTGTTTTATGAGGATATAAATGTTGAGAAATAGACCACCCTGCCAAAAACTTACCTCCCGAGAATTGTAAGTCAAGCTTCCGCAAGCACGCAGGGATCATGTCCGGGGCCTTAGAGTGCTAATAAATACGAGATGGGAGAACAGTGGAGGGCTTTACACCCTCCTGTTCAGGACACAGTGACAAAAAGGTAGTAGCAAGAGGAAATCAGTCTCCACCCAAGCCTCACCTTACCATGCTTGATCGAGTAAATAATATGGTCACAGGCAAGATCATTGCCAGTGAGCCAATGAGTGAAAACAATAGAAGTGTGATACATTATTTATTTATAAAATATTTTACCAGGAAGTAATACATTGAGAGTTACCTCTCGTTTTAACATAACATCACTATTGATCAGCTTTTTGGTCAGATATGTTTTTCTCCTAGTTATGCTGAGAGACAACTGGCAGCTGATCTGATTGTCTCCAGGAGAAGGTAAGACAGGGGAGATTGTTTCCACATACTGTAATGTTAAAGCCCAGGTGGATTTCTGTTTCAAACCCCCATAGTTCAGCTGATATTAACTACAATTTGATTCCTTTCTCTTTCTCATTGGCCATTATTGCTGGCAGCAATGTTTAATTGTCCAAAAACAACGACCAGTGGCAAGATGCCAGCATTCCCGTGGGATCTGCTCAATTCAAATAAGGATATTTTTTTTATTTGGGGGAATTGCTGCTATAATCATGCAGCCAGTGGGAATGAACAAACATATTTGGGTTCCTTAATCAAGGATCCAAACACTAATGCTACAATGGTGCAAATAGCTTTATGTGTGAGTTGTGTGGGGACCTTTGGTAGCAGCAGTTTGAATAATTATATATTAAATGTGACCGGAATCTTCTATAAAACATTTATTTATAAAATGTTTTACCTGGAAGTAATGCATTGAGAGTTACCTCTCAATTTCAAGTATGTCCTGGGCACAGAGTTATAACAATACATGGTTACATTAAATTAACAGAGGTTATAGAGTCAATTCACAGACATTTCATGGACAGAGTTGAAACATTGGGTACAGGGTGTAACAGGTGTTCCCCCACCCTCTGGGAGATGTCACTGTTACCTGTACTCTCGTTGTGCTGTACCTGTGAGGCTTACAGGATTGCTGAGTGTCCGCCGATGGTAGTGGGGAAGACAGGACAGGCTTTCAGGAAATAGAGCTCTCATCTCGTACATGGGTGTAGAGCCTCCATTCCCAGCAGGCCCCATCGGTGCTGGGTGCAGTCCCTGCAGGAAAACCATCTTGCACTTCCCCTGATAAACTGCAGTCACAGGCAGTATAACAGCAGCAACTGGTCTTTATTGATGTAACAGTGTTTCCCAGGCCCCTCTCATACTGGCCCCTATGTGAGGAAACTGCCCCCAGTTACATGTCATGTCGTGTGGTGCACCTGCTGGCTTACAGGACTCCTGAGTCTCCCGCTTGATGGTATTGGGGAATTCACCAGGACTGGCTCGTGAGGTAGTGCCTCCATCTCTTCCAGATCCCCACGACAGCAGGGAGGCGTCTCTGGAAGAGAACCCCTGGGTGCAGCTTCTCCCTGATTAACTCCAGTCTCAGGCAAGAAGGTTCTTTGAATCAAGGGCATCTTTATTAGCATCTTCATAGGTAGACTGCCCCTCATAGCGGCCGGTACTTAGCCGCACATCAGCATAGTTGCCCACCTCAAGGAAGTTCCCTCCTGACTCTGTTTATATAGCTTCCAGAAGGCCCACCCCTGTGTCACTGTTAGTGGACACAGAGCATGCTGTCACTTCCTTTGCTACATATTACACCTCACAGGGGGTTGAGGCCAATCCTCATGATAACTTCTGGCAAACCTGCCCTCTTAACAGGGATTACTGCACAGAAGGAGAGAGGCATGTAACCCCAAAATTACACAGGGCTACATTGAGTACAGCCATACACATCAGCAATGCCTTTTCTTCTGGTCCTTGGACTCAACCCCCTGGGTTTGAGGCCCCAAATGTCTATCCCTGACTCCCATGCTCCCTGGTGGAGTATGGGGTAGTTGTTCCCACTCCCCTGTGGGAGCGATCTCTCTCTATCTCTTCCCTTAAGAAGGAGAACTCTCTAAATTTGGATCTGCAGCCCATTTTGTACCCAGGGGAGGGTCATAGGTCTGAGCCCCTGATAGGGCAGCACACAGGCCTCAGCCCCCCCACCCCCCTTGTCACTCAAGGGAGCTGTCTACTGCTGCAGCAGGAAGGGCATAGATAGGAACCTAACACTGCCTGCGCTTGTACCAGGGCCCAGGTGTTAAGCAGGGCAGACTAGCAGCCCAGGGGATACATGGCTACACACTCCCCCTGGTGGAATCTCATGGCCTCACTGAGACATCAATACATTACCATCCTTATTGATAACAGGGTAATAGAACATGGACATGGTATAACATCATGGATACACCAGGATCCCTCCCTAACGTGGAGAATCCGTACCCATTTTAATAATAGTGCTTTGGATCGACTTGTGAACCTTCCTGCCCTCACTATCCGGTACAGTGACCGTATAGCAATGCTTCTGGCCCCCTTATGATATATACTCGACCCGGTCCATAAAGATGTTCTGGCCTACCTTCCGGACACTCATTAATTAGGTCACTTTTCCACCATTGTAATAATATTGTAATAATAACAAGGTGGGCAGCTAAATAGTCTAGCACAGCATTTCTGAGCCATTCCTCCCTATGGGCCTCTGCCTCTCTCATAATGGGTTCAGGATCATAAGGGTAGTCATAACCGTGTGACTTCCTGTAATGTTGGACCACGATATGATCCGCCCGGCTATTTTTGGTTAACTTCTGCCCACAGGCTTGCCCTGGTAGTACCCAAAATAGTGGCTCTGACACTGGGATCTCTTTCTTAACCCCCTCCAGTCCTGAAGGGGTTACCATCCCTTGTCTTATATCCTTACTACGATCCCTAAGGATCTCTGCGGTTTCTTCTGAGGTCAATTCTCCTGCATCCCACCAGTGATCTACTGTGGTACCTTCAATTAATAGGAACCTAGTCCTCTTCATGTGCGGCACATACCCCTGGAACAAGCGATCCCACCATAGTACTAACGTGAGCCCTCGTATATAAATAAGACTCTTATTTACAGGAAATGTTCTGTTTGTCCGTCTAACATGAAAGTGGAGCCTGTGACATCAGTGTCACTGAAGCAGAGTCGGGTCCGTCCTTCATGTTATCAGTAATGTGACTGTTCTCTCATGCCACCCATGTGAAGCTGTGTCACCGCGTCTGTGACACTACCTCCTTGTTTTCTGTCTTTCATTATCTGTGCTCAGCCAAGAGCAGCCACAGCGAGCTCAGCCGGCCTTCCAAAAAGGACATTGCTAAGAAGATCATTCCTCTAGCAGCGTTAGTGCGGCATTACTGCACTGTGCATATCATTTAACAACTCGGGAATGAAAACTAGTTGGCAAACATTGTTCAATTTAATTGCTGATGCTCTCGCCAACAAGTAAAAAAAAGGGACGTAATACAGTTGTCATTTGTGTTTCTTTGAAAGGAGGTAATAGGCAAAACCACATTAATGTACTGTAGAGCAACCTTTGTGTGCATAATATCACACACAACTGGCACTGCTTTGTGCTGTGACGGATTGATTAATAAGCATTTAATGCCTCGCTGCTGCTTTAATCTCAAAATGATGCATCTCACTCCATGTGAAAAGTAAATTCAGTAGGTGCATAAATTAACTCTTGTTAGAGATGTCCATAACAAGGACAGAAATCAGGGAGATTTGGGGGTTTGCCACACAAAACGACATGGAAATGTGCTGACTCCTATCAGTGAGATCCCACTGAGCTCTACGAGATGCTGATGTAAGTATCACACAGACTTGAAATCAGCGAGACATTTCTCCCCTCAAGGGAAGAGGCTGAGCCTCAGGACTGTACTTATTACTCCCCAGAGGGAGTTGCTGAAGAACAGCTCCGTGTACCCTCCAAACCGGGTAACCTATGATCAAATTGGGGCACCCCATTAATGAGGCCCAGCAGTGGGCTCGCAGCAAAGTGCAGTCCATCTTTGTGATGTTCAATGAAATGTACAATCTGATCTAGAAGCTGATAAGTAAGATCGCATTTGATTGTTGCATTTTTATTATATAATGATGTTGTGTCATTTTCATTATATAACTGCTGTATATAGTTATTTAACTTGTGTCCCAAGCGAGGACTTTGTTTTTTTTACCAGGGGGAGGATGTAGCCGGGTCCCCCTCTGCTCGGCGACCCCCCCTCGTTACCTCCGCGCCAGGAGCTATGGCGAGTGCTGCCGGAGCCAAGCGGCGGCCCGACATTGCAGGGCGTCGCCGTATTGTTCTTTGCGCATGCGCAGTGCAGCAAGTAGAGGCGGCGGCTACCAGAGAGCTTGCGCATGCACAGAGAGAGAGCGCGAAACACCACCAATGAGGAGAGGGCTCCAGGCAGGGACTACAGGTCCCATGAGCCTTAGGGGACCCCACGTGACGCCAGGGAGCCAATAGGGCTACAGTATCTCCCTGCTCACAGATTAGATACATTTCACAGGGTTTTGCAGCAAGTCAGTCGGCGCCAGGAGAGGCTAGGGGAAGGAGGTAGGGTGCAGGAGTCAGTGACTCCCTGCACTAGGCCAGCAGCCCCCTAGGCCCCAGATAGCCCTGAGCCAGCCAGTAGTTTGAGTTGTTTCAGGGACAGGCCCCAGGTTAGGGACCCTGCCCCTTACTATCCAGAGCCAGTTAGGGACACAGCGGACGCTGCGCTTCCATCCAGAGGCTTGGGATCAAGCCTGCTCAGCAGAGAGAGCGGAATCGTACCAAGGGTGGACCGCTCTCACAGATCTTCTCCCCGGAGGAACCGGACATCACCCTAAAGTTCGTCTGATCCTTTGTGAAGAGTCTTTAACGCCCAGGTGCCGTCGCACTGGGCAGGTAACGTTACGCACGTGCACACACGAGAATACTCTCACATAGTGGCAGTGCTGACCACGGGACACGGGGCGGTTATTCTGTGGACACGGTGTGGGGGTACACGGTGGTGGGTGTGGGGATTATGCAATATCCTTATGCAGTGCTAACCTTTAATGTGTTTAGTAAATGTTATGCTCATATATGCAGTAAAGCCTGTTCTGTTTAACAACCGTTTGCTTACCGTGATTGTTTCCTGTGAGGGCCTCCTCCCACTCCGTGGGGATCCCTCCCAGGTGGAGGCGTTGCACCACGAGATTGTATTATATGTATGCACCCCAGGCTCCCCGAGCGGAGGCTTAGGCTCCTGAGAGCCACACAGGTTACACAGCAGGTAGTAGCGTCTGTATTCACAGGGAATACCCGTTACATATTTAGAAAATGTTTTACCAGGAAGCAGTACATTGAGAGTTGCCTCTCGTTTTCAAGTATGTCCTGGGCACAGAGATATGGTGACAGATACATGGTGACATTAAATTGAATATATTACCTTTGATCATTTAAAGACCATTTCATCGACATTAACCTATGTAGCAGCGTACCGTCCCTTGCCTCCTCGCTTACAACGGTCCCGTTGTGTGGGAGCGTTTAGTGAGCTATGTCCGCCATGTTGTGGTTGGTGCAGCCAGATACATACGGACTGTGTGTAAGACAGCAGCCACCTTGAGGTTGGCTCTGCAGGAAGAGAAGGTCCTTTCATTCAGGATTTCCTCCGCGGACTGGAGACGGCATGGTCAGTCCTGATGGAGCCGGATAAGGGAGTGGTAGTGTCCGGGGAGCTAGTCAAGCCCCTCCCTAGGGACTTGGCTAGACCCATTCCCTGTAGGCCCCAGGTAGTTTCCCCTACACGGTAGTGGATGTATTGTACGGCCGGCCTATAGTGAGGGATTTTTTCCACTTTAATATACGCACAGCTCAGTGGAGCAGACGAACTGCGGTGGAGGATTCCCCAAGCCTGGTGGAATCAAGCCCATGGTACTGGTGAAGGGGATTGTGTCGGAGGCCCCACATCATGGGACCACGCTTTCAGACTGTCCACAAATCCGCTAGTGTACTCAAGTAGGCAGGAAGGTACCACCACGTGCACCAACACTTCACGGGAGGGTAGCGCTGCCCTCACAAATATTTGGGTGGGACTGTTCTGTGGACATCGGGTTCTAGGTGCCCTGGGCACCCTCAGTACTTTCGGGAATACTGTTACTATATTGTCATAATCTATATTATGTATGTTGTGTTATCAGGAGACTATGGGATGATAGTAACTCGGTTGTACATATTTCTTATGATCGTGGTTATTGGAGATATACCAAATAGTTATGCCGGTTCCTGTGAGGGGCTATCCCATCAATGGAGGGATCCTCACGGGTGGAGGCGCTGCACCAGCCACCCCAGGTTCCCAAAGCGTGGAGGCTTAAGCTCCCTGTAAGCCTAACAGGTAGCACCATAACACTCTTATCTCCCATAGGAGGAGGGAAGGAGTGTTATATCCATAAACAGGGATCTGCTATGTTGTCGATTTGATGCTAAGGGAAACTGTGTCTTAAATTTAAATTGTATAATAAAATTACCTTTTACACACCCTTTACTGCTGCAGTCGAATGGTCCCTGTCACAGGCAGAGTCATTAATGATACCCCGGTATATTGGACAGCAGAGAGATCCAGAACACTTGTAGCACACAGAGGAAACCACGAAGTCTATTGTTTAGTATCCTTTGTCTAGATTATTTTGATAGGTTTAGTGACAGCCTGCTTTCAAGATGCCATATTTATGCCATTGGCAGTATTCAGTTAGGAACAAGGGATACATGTTTGCATGTTCAGATTGTCCCAATCGTTATCCGGGGAATACCTGATGGACCCACGGCATCCTATCGGCACTCAAGGTCCAGACTGGCAAAGGCTTCAGGAATGACAGGGAGTCTGACAAAAGCAGCCTGTCTTGTGTGTGTGTATGTGTGTGTGTTCACAGACAGAAACTACAGCAAGAGATCTTCTGCATGCAGGGGCTAGGGTAGAGGTATATCCCCAGGGCCCAGTTAGTCCCCTGAGACACTGTAGAGGAATAACTGTATTTTATAGAGTCGGCCTTAAGACAGGGACTCCTGCACCATAATCAGACAGGAAGAGACATGCTGCAGGACAGTGCCTGAATGCCCGTGCAGCCTGAGTGCAGAAAGAGTATCTGACTCCATAGCAGAGACTGTGGTCAAGGATCATTCCGGCTGGGGATCCCTCCCCTGTGGAGTCAGCGTGTGTATCCATTCCTGCAGAGAGCAGCGCAGTGTGGCGTGGGATCACCGTGCGGTGTTGCTGAGTTCCAAGGATTATCCTGATCAGGAGCACTGATCAGGGAGGTAGTATAATAAGTGCACCACCGGGCCCCAACACAGGGAAACGCTATCCCTCACACTCACATTCACCTTATTGTTGTGGACACTCAAGGAACATGTGGGTGAGGGGATGGTATGCATTCAGGGTGATGCAATGTTATTTCTATGATGTATTGATGTTATGCAAAGAGAGTGTCATTGAAGTTATCGTTCATGCTCAGTTAATACTGTTTATTCACATTGTGTGTATTTACTGTATGGTTGTTCTGGTGAGGGCACACTCCCACCACGTTGGGATCCCTCATCAGTGGAGGCGCTGCACCGAGTGTAGGTATATACCCCAGGTTCCCTGTGGCGGAAGCTCAGCCCTCCTGGTTGCCAAACAGGTACAGCACCACACTGATAAGTAGTCAGATACACCTACCCACCTCAATCTCACTTAGGGTGGAGGAAAGAGGGCTACATATATTATTTTTAAAAAAATGACTGCACTTACATACACAATTGAGTCTAGAAGTTGCAGCTAAAGTAAAATACCAGTACCAGCAGCTCTCTCCCATGTACCTCTGCGCACTGCGATGACATCACTGGTGAAGCATCATGAAGTTGTCCAACAACTAAATTGTCTTAAGGAGTTAAGTTCAGTAATAGCCAAACCATCACAGTACATTTAATATTCAAGGACTCTATTTCCACTGGCACAGTTCTACAAGATTGGTGTAAAGCAGATGTGCCTATATTTAAAAAAGGAGCTAGATCACAACCGGGGAGTTAAAGACCTGTAAGCTTGACATCAATAGTGGGGAAACTACTTGAATGTTTAATACGGGATAATATTCAGGAATACCTAATGGAAAACAAAATTATCAGTAATAGTCAGCATGGATTTATGAAGGATAGGTCATGCCAAAACTAACATTATTAGTTTCTTTGAGGAGGTAAGTAGGAATTTTGACCAGGGTAATGCAGTTGATGTGGTCTACTTAGATTTTGCAAAGGCTTTTGATACGGTTCCACACAAGAGGTTAGTGTACAAAATAAAGCAAATTGGCCTCGGTAAAAATATTTGCACCTGGATTGAAAACTGGTTGAACGATAGACAACAGAGAGTTGTCATAAATGGAACTTTTTCAGGTTGAGCTAAAGTTGTGAGTGGAGTACCTCAGGGATTGGTACTGGGACCCCTGCTTTTTAACTTGTTTATTTATGACCTTGAGGTTGGCATAGAGAGCCAAGTCTCCATCTTTGCTGATGACACTAAATTGTGTAAGGTAGTAGAATCAGAGCAGTATGTAATTTCTCTTCAGAAGGACTTGGAGACACTGGACACTTGGAGTCAGGAAGGAATTTATTTTTCGCGTTATGAGATATCATTGGATGATATTTCACTGGGATTTTTTGTTTGCCTTCCTATGGATCAATATACTTAAGTATGGATATAGGATAAAGTATCTGTCGTCTAAATTTAGCATAGGTTGAACTTGATGGAAGCATGTTTTTTTTAGCCTCATCTACTATCTAACTGTTACGCCGGTGCTGCCCGCAGACCAGACCCGTCCCTTATACTGAGGTGGGGATGTATAGGAACACACACCCGCAGCAGAAGGAGCGTGTCCGGAGTGTGGTGAATTAGGCGTTGCCAGGCCAGGTGGTGTTTGCTAGCAATACTTGCCGGTACCGGTTAAAGAAGTTCCGTACTCGTAGTCCAAGCCGGGTTCGAGGGATATCAGAGTGAGCGTTGTCCAAGGAGTGCCGAGATCGAGAGCCAGAGGGGGTAGTCGTACAAGCCGTGTCAGAACCTGTGAAAACACTGAGAGAATCCAGAAGTACTTCCATGCAGAGACTATGTCGAGCAAAGACTGAGAGCAGAGAGGAGCTAGATAAAGCAGGAAGGTCCAATTAGGAACGGAGGCGGGACAGGAAGAACTACACGGAGACACTGCAGATTGGTGCAGACATAACAAGCCAGGTGAGACTTGTTGGTAACCTGAGTATGCCCGTGCGGCTTGCGGGGGCGGAGCCTGAGGTACGGGGGACGGGAAGAAGAGTGTGCAGACTGAGCGCGCTCCGTAACGCGTGTACGCGTGTGGACCGAGCCAGTGGATGGTGCAGGTGTGCGCTCGGGAGGGCGTGGGCGCGCCCGGCGCTGAGCAGAGGAATCGCCGAGGGAAGTGAGTGCTCTGTGTGGGGAGCGCGGAGAACGCCGATTCCTGACACTAACTATGTAACTATATGTAACAATGTAACTATATGTAACATGCTGCCACTGTCATTCACAGTGTCCTGATCATCCACATGGAGCACCAATATTGGCATCTCTTTACCAGTGACTTTATCTCTGTGGAGTTATTTAAATGATGACCTGCGTTTTAATAGGTTTTTCATTTATGGTTTTTGTTTTGCCTTAAATGAACAGTGTTTCCAATACTTTGTTGTGGAGAAATAAATCACCAAAGCAGTTTCTTGCAGCCTAAAAATGCACTGTGTGACCCTACTGTGAGGCCGTTCTGTATGTATGTATGTATGTACTGTATGTATGTATGTATGTATGTATGTATGTATTTTAAGAGAGTCACTGACTCAGTAGGCTGGAACAGTGAAGAAAGGGTGCTTTCCAGTCCACAGAGTGTTAATCTCCTCAGAGAAAGAGCAGCAGCTGAAATCTGATTAATCAGGGGCTGGGCTCCTCAGTGAAACAAGGAAGTGTTTAAGAGAGACAATGCTGGGAGTCACAGAGTGAGAGACTGTTTTCCCCAGAGAATGGGGGGGGGGGGGAGAGATAGAAAGTGCTCCCCAGCTGTGGAAGCTGGTAAAGAGGATCTACAGAGGAGATTCTCTGGGCTCAAAGTGGGGCTTAGTTCCCTTAGGAAGAAAGGACGCAAGGCTGTGCTGAAGCAGTGACGTCTGCTCCGAAGGACTGACAGATAAGCAAAACACTTTATTGTTGTATGCAGAGACTATGTTACATTGGCTTGGGAACCAGCATAGCTGGCCATGCAGTTATTCAGGGCTAAAGTTATGGTGTAGTTAGCTTTCCCTAAAGGGAATAGGTGTTTATTTCTATGCTTTTATTATTATTTAAAGGGACAGTACCCATTATTTTCATTTGTTTGCTGGTTAATAAACCAACCCGGTTCAGCCTAATCCTCTGTCCAAGCATCTTACTGACCCTGCCGTGAGGCCGTTCTGCCACAGTATGTATGTATGTATGTATGTATGTATGTATGTAAATCAGGAACAGGGCACATACAAAACAGGAAATAAAAAAAGGGTAAAGGGCGAGTGCATACTGTTCAAAAAGTATAAAAAAGAGAAAACAGGACAGCCACTCCAATATACAAGAAAAAGGGAAATTTATTGGCTTAACATTTTGGTCCTCACTCTTTTTAGGTCCAGACGGCTCTTGAGAAAGATCCCAGTGGGGACCAAAACTTTGAGTCAATAAATGTCACTGTTTTGTAATCTCTATCGTTTGCCACAGAATCTTTTTTTTCCGGTGGGCCCTTAGTATCTCAGTCCGACACTGAATGTCTGCAATTCACAGCATGACAGGAAGTGGGCACTGTGGATTTTGCGGCAGAATATTTATTTAGTCATAACACAATTGTGACGGAGCCACTGATTAAGCCCCCTATGCTGCCCTACGCCTATGCCTTCCCCAGCACACACATTGCAGTGCTGTCCAGTATCTACGCTGTGTTAAAGGAGCTTTTTGTAATTCCCATTTTCTCTATTTATTTATTTACTAGCTGAGAGACCCAGCGTTGCCCATGAGTTACATTTCCCGCTAGCGGGGGGAGGGTGGGAGACAGTGGACAGGAGGGTGGGACACAGTGGACAGGAGGGGGGGCAGTGGACAGGAGGGGGGGGCGACAGTGGACAGGAGGGGGGGCGCCGAAGTGACAGGAGGGGGGGAGCAGTGGAGGGGGGGGGACGGCAGGCAGCGGAAGGGGGGGAAGTGGAGTGGGGGGGGACAGTGGAAGGGAGGGGGGGGGACGGGACAGGGACAGGAGGGGGTGGGGGGGACAGTGGAACAAGAGGGGGGGGCAGTGGACAGGATGGGGGGGGACAGTGGACAGGAGGGGGGGACAGTGGACAGGAGGGGGGGGGGGACAGTGGACAAGGAGGGGGGGGACAGTGGACAGGAGGGGGATGCCTAAAATTTCCAGGTCCTCCTCTCACTCCCCCTGTATGGTTTCATCCGCTCCCCCCTCTCTCCGCTCCTCCCCCCCCCCCCCCATGCGCAGCTCGGTCCCCACCGTACAGTGTCTGACACAACACACCAGTGTTCCCCCCCCACACACCCAAACCACACACACACACACACACACACACACACACACACACACACACAGTGTCACACACACACACACACGCACACATGCACATACGCACACACACACACACACAGTGTCACACACACACACACACACGTCACCTCTCTGTTTCCCACCTCCCAGTGGCACCGCCGCGAAGCAGCTGCAGGAGGAAGGGGGTCCTTCCGGGCGCAGCCATCTTAGGCACTCGGCGCCGCGAGGGAGGAAGGGGGTCCTTCCAGGCGCCGCCATCTTAGGCACTCGGTGCCGCGAGGCTGCCCACTGCCTGTCCCCCCGCCGGGGAGGGAGTGAAGTGAGCGCCGGGGAGTGAAGTGAGCACCGGGGAGGGAGGTGACTGAGTGCCGGGGAGGGAGGTGACTGAGCGCCGGGGAGGGAGGTGACTGAGCGCCGGGGAGGGAGGTGGGTGTGATGGGGGGGGGAGAGAGAGAGTGTGTGTGTGTGTGTGTGTGTGTGTGTGTGTGTGTGTGTGTGGCCGGCCGAGGGGGAAGAGAGTGGCAGTTGGGTGACGTCAGACCCACCAATCTGATTGGCCAGAGGCTGAGGACCAATCAGATTCACAGCAGATAGCACTAACCTTTCGATTTTATATATTAAGATAAAATGTTTTACCAGGAAGTAAAACATTTAGAGTTACCTCTCATTTTCAAGTACTCAGTGTGTTTAACCTTTGCCTAGTGATTCCTACATGACTTAGTTTTTTTGTTATTGCAAGTACTTCCTTTTAACCAATTCGAAGCTGGAAAAATGGGCAAATAATTCAAAAACCTTATTTACAAAAATTCCAATTAAACTTGACAGATGGAAAAGCTTGAATCTTTACAGAGCAGGAAAAATTGCGGCAGCATTGGGAAATCAAAGATATTATATTTAGTATTCCATGTATTTTTATATAGCATTGCCTCCCGGCCGCTACTTCTTTTTCCTGGGCCCTTCCAGTGTCAGTCCTGTTAGGAGCAGTCAGTGGAGGGATTAATTCCTTCTTTAGGCTCTGTGTGTGTATTGCAGACTTTGATACATTTCAGGTATCCAAGGACAGGCCTAGCAACCACCAGAGAGTGTCAGCCTGAGAGGAGGATACTGATTGGCTAGCACTGCTTTTGGATGAACCAATCAGTATTCAACCTGTTATGATATGGGGCAGGGTTTCAACCCCCAATCTCAGGTTATAAATTCTGACAGAGAAAAACAAGAAAAAAGCGCACACTTCATAGTGTAGTAAGTTAGTTACTTGACAAGAAAAGATAAAAGTTGCACTTACAAAATGTCAGTGCAATGAGAGCACTGAATGTGAACACTCTGGGGGTATCTCAGCATAGATAGCGTCTGTGTACTCCTGTCCACCTCCACTGACACGTCCGTCAGGTCTGCCCTGCTGGTGTAGGTTCCTCCAAGTACAAGGTGCTTCCACACCACTTGGGGCGCCGCGTCGCTGTGTTAATGCGTCACTACGTTCCCACGTAATGACGTCACTGGCCTCAGCTCTCCGGCACCACGAGCAGATCAGGAGGAGCAGGGGGAATGGTGTTACTCGATCAGCGTCTCCTCGAGTTCTCCTTCTTCCACAGAGCCTGCCTCTGACACTCCCACACAGTGTCCTGACCAACCAGAACCACCAGAAAAGGCTCCTGTGTGTTTCCTCCACCACTTTATTGGAAGAAGGAGAACATTGGTTTGAGCGCCCCCTAGCTGAGGCTTGTTCTTTATATATATTAATTCACATATGGTTTTAATTTATTATTATTAGATCATTTTTTAGATCAGCATTTATTTTCCTTATATTATAAATTCTGGCACTCTCCTAAAGTGGGAGTTCAGTTCTGTACTGTTCTTGAGTGTTGTTCCTGGATGATCCTTTCCCTCCCCCTGTGGAGCGAGGAGCCTCTTCCTCCATCCCACCCGGAGATGGGAGGAAAGGGTAACAGGCCTGAAAGGGACCAAATGCCTGAGTCAGGACTCTGACCAGCATGGGAGACCAGAGAGAAAAGGGATACCTCTGTGCTTGCTCTATTATTATCATCTGTCTGCAATAAAGCCAGTTGTATCAGAACCAGTGTGATTACTGCCTGCTGCTGTGAAGGAAGACAAGGTGTCAGTATGGAACATCCCCTGCCCCTGCAGAGAATCCATTCTGACTGGAGGCGCTGCACCACTGAAGAATAAAGGTAACGTGCACCCCTGTCCTGGTTCTCCCCACACCCTCGCGGGGCACTCAGCCCTCCTGTTATCAACAGGTATACAGCCCAACACATTGAAGTAGTAGCCAGACAAGACGCAGACCCCCCAATATCACTTAGGGTGGGGGTACAAGGGCTACATTTACTTCCTGTAAACAAATGAAACCCTATGTGTGTGTGTGTGTGTGTGTGTGTGTGTACAGTATGTGTTTGTGTTTGTGTGTGTGTGTGTATGTGTTTGTGTGTGTGAGCTCACACACTGTCACACTGCCCCCTGGCAGGTTCCTCTCCAACGTGACTTTGATGGACATGAGAAGCAGCCAATAATAACGGCTGTAGAAGAGGAGGGACTATGTTGCAGAGGAGCCTTAAAAGAAAAGGAAAGTCAGCCCTGTTAGATTAGATCTGCGCAGAACCTGAGGACAGCAGGTTCGTTCTGGGTCTGCCGAGAGAGAGAGAGAGCACGTGGTGACAGGAGCTGAGAGCTACAGTTCCAGAGTGGATGAGATCACGTGCCGCTGCAGGGGACCCTCACCGGCTATAAAGGCCGAAGCACCTTTTAGAAAAACAGGCCTGCCACAGGTCCAGTACAACACAAGCTGCCACGGTGTGCCGGCACCATCATAAGCACAGACACCCAGGATTGGATGGCTACTACACCACTGACACTGACTCACAGCCATGGAGCACTATTTGGAGATTGTGTTGTACATGTGCACAGTTTGTAGTGACCCTCTGCTGTGGATCACAAGGTGTCTGAGCTTAATAAGTGTATAGTGAAACGAAGTGAATTACCCAATTCTGTGTCCGTATTTTTCCTGGCACCTTTGATCGTAGGCAACATGTGGTCCAGTTAGTAACAAGGGACTCAGACCCCAGCCTCAGCGAGAGCCCATGCCCCCCTGTCTGCTCTCCCCCACCCCTTTCCTTTGTTCCAGCGTCAAATGATGCAGCAGGGTCATATGACATAACATGACCCCGCGGCGTCAAATGAAACTGCGGGTCTCGTTACGTCATGGCGATGCCCGAAGGCTAGGTAAGTCAGTTACAGAGCCCTTGTGTGCTTCCTGGCATTTAATTTAAATGCTCTAGGGAAGAGTGCAGGGCCTCTTTAACAACCGCGCCCGCCCCCAAAAATCTTGCACCCCCCAGTTTGCGGACCCCTGCAATAAGGCACTAAACTGAGTGAATTGGTGCCCAAATCCCAGGATCCCATCTGTTGCAATGGAGAAGTGGCCAGGGGTAACACGTTATTGTGTGATAACAGGTGTAATAATATCTGTTACAATATTTGTATTAAGCTTTCCCAGATTTACTAACACACCCTGGTGTTTTAGCGATAGGGATGTGAAAGCGGCGTTTAAGTATGCGAATCAGATCAATAAGAGAATTGTCTGTCCTGCAGTGAGTTCTATCAGAGAACAAGGGGTGCTTTAATATCATAGCTTTGCAATAGCCGGAAGAGAAGGGGTCGAATGGTTTTTAAATGTCTTTGCAGTTACGCCAGCAACAAAAAAATCAAAGGAAGCTCAGATCAAAGGCAGGCATTGAATGGTTTCAAAATAATTTTCTGACATTTATCCCATGCTTATATGGCATGGTTACGATCACTTTCAACTCATGGGAGACTGCCTTCAGTTACAGAAAGTACTGGCCAGTAACTCAAACAGTTTTTGTTCTTGATTTTATAGCCCAAGGGGGGATGTTTGCCAGGATACAAATTAGGGAGATAACCAGGCTTACAGTTCTTGGGACATAGAAAAGATTGGTGCAATGGTGCCTGGGAAATGGAATAGACTGTGATTACCAACAACCTTTGGTTAGAAGCGGAATGTTCCACTAATAAGGTGGAAATAACGAGGGCATTGGAGGGAGATAGTGGAGCGATGCACGCATTTTCATCTTGAGCTTCAATTTGATAAAATAATGGTAACAAGTTGGTAATAATTTAACAGCTCACAACCTGTTGTCTATGGCCAGCACCAGTTTTAAATATTACTGTCAGTCCACAAATCTTGGAAGTCTATTAACTGGACTGTGTTGTCTGTGTTCTTAGCATTGTGCCATGTCTCGTGTGCCATTCCACCACAGCCAACTCAACGCAATCAGGCGCCAAGGGCAGCTTGCTGCCAGCCATTCTGCTGCGCAGGTAACCCCCTAACCTTACCCCCTAACCCCAAAAGCCACTAACATGAAGTCTTCACCCTCACCCATTAACCCCTTACCTTAAAACTCCTAACATGAAGTCCTTACCGTAACCTGTTAACTCCTTACCTGTAACAGGGGAGTTATCCCTGTTCAGGAAATATGCCTTTAATCCAGCAGTGTGGTGGTTAACTGCTGGTAGTCAATTAACAAACACCACCTGCCTGATTAGGTTGCTTAGAAAAGCCTGCCCTTGAAACAGAAAGGGAGATTGTCCTTGACTCTCACAACTTGTGAGACTGACATGGGGACAGACGTCTTGAGTCTACCAGAAGAGGCTGCTTGCAAGACACAGGGGAAACTTCTAAACCTGAATGCTGACAAAACCCTGAGGAAAAGGTAGCAACCAGGAACAGAGAAGATTTTCATTTATAAGACTTTTTATATCTGCTCATTTCATGATATATGTTTGGGGCTGGGAGACATGTTTATCTAAAGGGAGTTGTGGACTGCATAGTATTTCCCTAGAAATACTCCCAAGTGAATAGAAGCTTTGTTTACCCCTTGTTTGGATGGTTTCCTGATATTAAGGAAACAGGCGCAATAAAAGCCTTATTTAATTTCACCATAACCAGTCTCCCTTGCAAACCTCTGTGAGCGTCCGCCTACATTACCCATAACTTAAACCCCTAATGCTAATCTCCACCGTAAAAACTTTACCTAAAACTCCTAGCCTAGTTTCTGCGGCAACCAGATGTTTAAAGCTTCTGATTTGTTCAAATTAATTTAGACATTTGAGATTCTGCCAAAACATTCTACTTCTTTCATTACAATTGGCATTGAGATATATGGGTTTACATAGGCATAATGTCGTATACTGGATAGGTGCTAGCACCAAAAAGGAATCCTATTGTGGCATACACTTAATGAATGTATAATGAGATAAATAAAAGTACCGTGGGCAGCTCGCCACCGGCCATCTCACCGCAAAGGTAACCCTTAACTTTACCTCTTATCCCCAAAAGACCCTAAAATTAAGTACTTACACTAACCTGTTAACCCATTACCCTAAAACCCCTAACCTTAAGCTCGAATGCCAACGCTAATCTTCACTCTAAAAACCTTAACTCCGTACCCTAAAACCCCTAACCCATACCCTATAAACCCCAAACTTTAACCTCTTACCCTAAATCCCTTAACCTTAACCCCTTACCCTAAAACCCCTAACATTAACCCCTTACCCTAAAACCCCTAACCTTAACCCCTTACCCTAAAACCCTTAACCCCTTACCCTAAAACCCCTAACCTTAACCTCTTACCCTAAAACACTAACCCCTTTCCCTAAAACCCCTAACTATAACCCCTTACCCTAAAACCCCTAACCTTAACACCTTACCCTAAAAACCCTAACCTGAACCCCTTACCCTAAAACCCCTAACCTTAACCCCTTGCCCTAAAACCCCTAACCTTAGCCCCTGAATGCTAATGCTAATCTTCACCCTAAAAACCTTAACCCCTTGCCCTGAAACCCCTAACCTTAACCTCTTACCCTAAAACCCATAATCGGAGCACTTACCCTAAAATCTCTAACCTTCACTCCTTACTCAAAAAAGCTTAACCCCTTACCCAAAAACCACCAACATTAACCCTTTAATAATTTACCTTCGATGTGAGACGGCCGGCGGCGAGCTGCCCCCGGCATCAAGTTGTCCCATTAGGGTCTTGTGGTTTTGTGAGGGTTTGTATACTGACTCTAAATGAAGATGAGTTTTCTCTTCCCATCAAGGATATAGGGGATTATTCACTAAATACCAACAATACTAATTGGGGCACTAGCGCACGGAAAGTCCCATCAAAGTTCATGACAATTTTCATGCAATAGCCTGCAGATCCAGCTATTGTCATTTTATAAATACCCACCATAGTGTCAAAGATAATGAAGCATTTTTAGCATTTGTGAACTTTACCTGGGGAGTTTTAAGCATGGTGCTCTATAGTGGGTTCACATTACAAGTAACATGTGAGGCCCTGGAATGTTGACCTTCATTTCCATTCTCTCTAAGACCCTCTACAATCTGGCTTCCACACTGCTCACTCCACTGAAACAGCCTTCACTAAAATAACTTATGACCTCCAAGCTGCCAAAGACAGAGGTCACTACACTCTGCTCATATTACTCGATCTCTCTGCAGCATTTGATACCGTGGACCACCCTCTCCTCCTTCATATTCTCCATACTCTTTGTATTCATAACAAAGCTCTATCCTGAATCTCCTCTTACCTCTCCCATCGTACTTTTAGTGTCTCTTCTGCTAACACCATCTCCTCCTCCATAGATCTCTTTGTGGGAGTGCCGCAGGGTTCTGTCCTGGGACCTCTTCTCTTTTCTCTGTACACACTCTCTCTAGGTGACCTAATCACATCTCTTGGGTTCAAATATCACCTCTATGCTGACGACACACAAATTTACTTCTCAACCCCTGACCTTACACCTGCTGTTCAGACCAAAGTTTCTGAATGTCTCTCTGCGATATCATCCTGGATGGCTCTCCGCCGACTTAAACTCAAAATGTCAAAAACAGAACTCCTCATATTTCATCCCAAACCTGGCCCCACTACCTCCTTCCACATTACTGTTGGAAGTTCTGGCATACACCCAGTAGTGCAAGCATGCTGCCTAGGGGTCACACTCGACTCCTCTCTCACTTTCAAAACGTATTTAAAACCTGTCGCTTTTTCCTCCTCAATACAAAGATACGCCCTTTCCTCTGTTGCTCCAATGCTAAAACTCTGACTCAGGCCCTCATTCTCTCCTGTCTCGATTACTGTAACCTCCTTCTGTCCGGCCTTCCTGCCTCTCACCTGTCTCCCCTACAATCTATCCTGAACACTGCTGTCAGAATCACTCTACTCTTTCCTAAATCTGTCTCAGCGTCTCCCCTGCTGAAATAACTCTCCTGGCTTCAAATCAAATCCCGCATCTCACACTCCATTCTTCTACTCACTTTTAAAGCCTTACACTCTTCTGCCCCTATTTACATCTCAGCCCTAATTTCTCGTTATGCACCATCCAGAATCTTGCGTTCTTCTCAAAGAAGTCTTCTTTCTACCCCCTTTGTATCTAAAGCCCTCTCCTGCCTTAAACCTTTTTCACTGACTGCCCCACACCTCTGGAATGCCCTTCCCCACAATACCAAACTAGCACCCTCTCTATCCACCTTTAACACCCACCTTAAAACACACCTGCTTAGCGAAGCATATGAGTAGCTCCGTGGCTAATACTATACACCTGATACATAAAACTTGGCCCCTTACAGACGCACTTACCAGAATGACCTACTGTATGTTCTTCCTACCAACCTATTAGATTGTAAGCTGAGCAAGGACTCCTCTTCCTAAATGTTAATTTTTATGTCTGAAGTACTTGTCCCATGTTCTGTTATTTGTATTATTTGTTATTTATATGATTGTAACATGTATTACTACTGTGAAGCAGTACAGTATGTACATTAATGGCGCTATATAAATAAAGACATACATACATTTCCTGCAGCACGGAGATGATGGCAGAGGAAATAGGAAGTCTTGCAAATGCTTTTTCTGGATTTGGTCAGCAGGTTATCACTAAGTATACAGTAAGTAGCATATTGCAGAGAGGTTGTACAGAGTATAGAGATTGTCTGCGAACATGCTGGGGTGTGAAAATCTATAGCTGTTTATTCCTCACTGTAGGAGATGAGTGCAGAGGTATAACCAGGGAGACAGAAATAAACATTGGCTTTTATTTAGCTCGTATCTTCAAACAACACAGCTTTAGGACAGCATACAAAATAAACAAAAACAGCCTATCACTTTGTAAGGACTAACTCACTCTCCCAGTCCCTATCTGCAGGGCTGAGAGGATAGCTCTCTGACCCGAAGTCCAAAGAGGTACCTGTTATCAGGGGCTCTTTACCACAGTCTGGGTCTGGGTTGGTGTCCGTGGAGTACAGTTTCCAGTGATTCACGTGTCTGGAATAGGAGGGCGGTTCCCTGGGATCCCGTGTGTCAGCAAACACCTCCCATGTGCTGAGAGATCCCTGCAGTTAAGCAGGAAAGCATTCCACTGTCTGATGAGCCAGGTGGAGATGGTTAATTGTCTGAAGCTGCCATTAACCAGCTCCCTATTGGAATCATCAGCCAGTTACAGACTTACTATTTGGAGAACAAAGTACAATTCCTGCGCTCCAACCAATTGGGCTAAAATATAGTAGTGACATTTTTACATTTAAAACATGTGTAACAAAGGAGTCATTTGGAGTCATTTGGTTGCATCTTTTGGCACACAACGATTCAAGGCTGATAACCTCGTAAGTAGACTTTATTTAGCAGGTACCTACACTGAATAATGTAATTTCTTATTGCCCCAGCTCCTGGCTGAGTCCCCAGCTTGTGTGTGAACTCGTCCTGTTACCTCCTTCAGTACTCTGACGGTTTATCCTGGTGTTCCTGTACGGCTTGCCTGGTCATGAATCCAACTGTGTGCACAGCATGTCTCTCCTGTGACGCTCTGTGCTTTTGACCGGACCTGCTGGCGCCCACTATTGGGATCCACTCTCTGACTTAGAGCCTACTATGTTCCGGTGCCTAACATATTGACCTGGCATCCAGGAAGCAGCCAGATTTAAAGGAAGTCAAGGGGTATGTCCAAGAGGCTGATTGCTAACAGGTTCAATGACAACAGGCTGGTCAGGTAAACCTGTGGAGCTCAGAAATACAGTGAAGCAGTGGAGCTGTCCAGCAGCTGATTTAGCTTCCTGGTAGAGCTACTGCATTTGAGTGCTGAGATTGGGGATTTGGATCCCTCAGTCTGACACACAGACACAACAAGAGGCACAACATGCAATGAACTGTATTAGAATCAAAGTTAGCAGTTCATCAGGAGGTTACACCTCTATGTAACCAATGTACATCCACTCTCAATACATTTTGAAATCCCAACTTACCTCTAAATAAATTAAACAAGCTACAACATACAGTACTAATTTGTGCAATAATTACACCCAAGTTATGAAGACTGGTAAGTTGGTTTGTTCCTCTGCCAATTGAAACCGACGGTTGATGCATTTCTACAGTGCCTCAAAAGCGGTGTACGAGAAGCATAAACTGTAAGTAGTGTTAGGGTTTCAATCATTGCTTTTCATGGCTGTCTTTAGAGGTGCGTTGACTTAAAGCTGCAGTTAAATCAATATCCTGTATGTGTGTTTTTTTTTAATAAATCAGTTCTGTAGTAAGAAAAAATACTTTTAGCGTTTTCTGTTTTAAAAAAAACAACTTTGAAAGACCAATTTTCTTGTATTCTATTTTAACAAACATGTTTGTTCCTATAGCAACCATTTAAATTCCCCAGATCTAAAGATGTCGCCAAGCTTCGCCGATCAATAGACGGAGAACGAATTGACCGGCAGCTATGCAGTTCTTTAGGTAAGTAGAGATTGCCCACATGAAACTATTGAAGCAAAAAAAAAAAAACTAAAAAAAAAAAACGGGAGCTTGAACTGCAGCTTTAATAGTAGGATAATATAGTTTCAAACTCACATTGTAAATAACTATTATTGTGGTAGTCATATTGCTGTATTTTTAGGTAGAATAGTTAACGTTGTTATTTTAAGAAAAGGAAAAAAAAAGACATCTGTACTTTCTGTTGCTCATTTACAATAACTCCAACATGGTTTCCTTTTAGCATTAACAAGTAAAAACAGTAGCACTCAAAAGTAAATAAAAAATAATAAACAACCTTTGCCCAAAACCATCTCCAAAGTATGATCTCAAATAAAAACGTAAAATGGAGGATGGTGCTCACACAGGAGATATGAAACTAGACAAAAACAAAATGGACCCCTCCCAAAATACGAGGGAAGAAATCTCTTAAAGTATGGCACTGATGCCTCCGTGCCATACTTTGAGATTTCTTCCCTCGTACTTTGGGGGAGGGGTCCATTGTTGTTTTTTGTCTAATTTCATATCTCCTGTGTGAGCACCGTCCTCCATTTTGCGTTTTTATTTGTCCCTCATGTAGGCATCACTGCTCTGCGGGATGTATGTTTGGGTTAGTGTTCAAAGAGCAGAAATCCTGCAGCTCTCTAATGCTTAGTAAACCTGGGAAAACGTTATTTTAACATCTCATGATGCTTTTAATACATTTTTGGGGGAGGGGTGGTACAGAGTTTCTGCTGGTTTTTGGAAATACAGGAAGTGGGTACGCAGGATCACCTGCTTTCATATTTTGGCCTACTGTATGTATCAAGGGGCCTAAACATCTATTAGTTTAAAGTTCAATGTATTAGTGAATCCTTTTAATATTGTGTTTCTAGTGGCAATGTAATATGATTTTCATGACTTTTGGAGTAATAAGGCATTGTAAATCTAACATGGCTGGCCCTGTTGCTTCTCTGCGTCCTGTCACACAAGCCCTGATAGGTATTGCAGGCTGTGATAGAATGATCCAGGGCCATTGACCCCCCTTCTGCTATCCTCTGATTGACAGGAGAGGAGGTGACATGGTGTGTATGTGTGGCCAATCTTGGTACAGACACTATGCCCTCGCCTTCTTGATATCAGGAGGAAGTGCCAAAAGTTAGTTGGGCAGTCGAGTCTGGAGTTGGAGACTGGAGGAAGGGCTGTGAGTCTCTCCCACCAGGGATGAGCGTGCCCACTTCAACCCCTAGGGGGTTGGGAACATCTACTGCCACAAAGGCTTCAAACCTGACAATTAGGCCTCAATACTACCTGAGGACATGCACCATCCTGAAGCCTAGGAACCTTTGATCAGCATCTGCATCGCTGTGTATGTGTACCATCTGCCAGTGACTGCAATAAAGTATCCCTTGTATGTATGTATGTATGTATATATAATATATATAGGGTGCATCGGATATTGTACAGCAAAACATCCCAGGAATCCCAGAGAATGTCTCCTCTGTATTGTTTGGCGCTCGAACCGGCCAGTTCCTGCGCATTCGTGATGACGTAATGTCTGTGCTTATTGCGTAATGACGCTCCCTTGGACAACTTGACGGATCACTGCCCCTTCATCTCTGAGAAACTGATGGACTGATTCGAGTACAGATACCGGATGGTGGTGATATTGTCACGAAATGCTTTTAATCATTGTACCCTTGTGAGTTTATTTCTTCCCCCTCTCTTCCTTTCCCATCATTAAATATACGGTTTAATACTATGGGGCGTGCGCTCTCTCCTCTCTCTTTTCTGCAGATTCCATACGGATGTGGTTAATCCCCTTGAGAGCAGCCGGAGACCCCCTTACCAGGATCACTATTGCACCATTTGTTGGACATTGTTGAAAGGACTGGTTTTTACTTCTTTTCCTTCCTTATTCACAGTTTGATATTAATATTTGGTTTTTATTTAACACCATTTATCCAATTGACTTATTAGGCATTTACACATTTATACTATGTTGGTTTATTCTTGGTATTAATATATTAATTTATTTGATTTATTTGAATACCTATTCCAGGCGCTGCTTTATTGTTTTTTTCTCTTTTAGATATATATATATATTTTCCTGCCTGAGTTCTCAGTCTATCAGGTAGGGGTATGTCTGTAATGTGTGCACCAGTGGGAGACTGTCTCTGGCTTTCCTAGAGCCACTGGAGCTGGAGGCGCTGACACCAAGAGCAAACCATGAGAACCCAACGAAAGCCTGTCCTGTTCCCCATGGCATCGCGGACCACTCAACATCTCCTGGACCCTTGCCGGTATTCAAGCACCACAATACAGGTAGCAGCAGTAAGATCTCCCAGAGGGTGGGGGGTGGGGTTGCCGTGCTACTGTCACAGCCCCCTTAAACCTCCAACACCACCGTATTAATACGGGATGTTTGCTGTTTCTGCCGAACTTGGCTGCGCGCCAGCCGCATCTCCTGTTCAGCGCTAATGGCTAATTCCCGCGCTTTTAAAAATCCCGCGGTGGCGGCCGCAGGAGACTAAAGGCGGCCTCCACTGTACATAAAGAATAATAATTGAGGGGAAAAAAGCAACTTGTGAGGTTGGTGATCTGACTGTGTCTAAAGTCTGAGACAACTTGCTATGATCAATAGTATCTGAATTAAATAATTATATTGTACTCAAAACTTTATAACATGGAATACAACATTGGATATGCATGGACAAATGCTATAAACATCTATGGAAATATGTGCATATGTTCTGTGTCTTTTACAATATTCTTGTATCTACATTCATTGTTTGATATTTGATGTCTGCTTATGTGATTTGCCCTCTTTAGACTTTAGATTTATATCATTAGCTGAG
Source organism: Ascaphus truei (assembly GCA_036426205.1). Lineage (NCBI taxonomy): Eukaryota > Metazoa > Chordata > Amphibia > Anura > Ascaphidae > Ascaphus > Ascaphus truei. The sequence continues at coordinate 261,457 of WSYH01000173.1, forward strand.
TGTGGGATTATTTGACAGTGGGGAGGGAAGGCTTAGGGAAGTACCTCTGGGACCCTTTGGGACCAGGGGGAATGGGCCAGATGAAGAGGTCACCCCTCGAAACGTCGCCCCCCTAGTTTGCTTTCCTTTTTCCATTTTTGTGATTTTTTGCTTTTCTTTTGTGTTTTTTTTCCCCTTCTCCTTCTTTCCCCTCTACCCCCTTTATTTTTGATTTCCTCTATGGTGATATTTATTCTTGCATTGGCGTATTGGCTATTGTTGCTATATTTTCAGTTTATTATTAGTGTCATTAAATTATTCATATTCCCTACACTGGTATTCGCTTATATCTGTAGCTGTGAGACAGAGAGTGCTGGTACTATTTTTTGGTTTGTTAGTAAATCTGAGAGGAGGGTCTCTGAATGAAAGAGATTACAATCGAAGCACAAACATTGAGTCAAAGATGAATAGGATTTCATGTAAGAACATGTGATATAACAGCAAATCTGGTAACCGTATTAGTACAATGCAGAACATGGTGCAGGAGAGTAAAATTGTAACTGGTGCTCGCCACAAACAGGACAGAATTGCGAGGCTGAGGTGGGGATTTAGACTACCCCAACCTGCAGCCGCGAGACTGCGTCTGGTGTGCAGATCCGTAGTCGTGTGGCCGGGTCAGGGTAGGAGAAGTATGATAGCCTTGATACTCCCGGTGGTCTAGGGTGGGAGATGTAGAACAGTCGATGTGCGTAACCGAGGTTGAGGTGTAGAGTTGGTGGGAATCCCGGTCCGAAGCCGAGGTTGTGGATAAGAGAAGGTGGGAGTCCAGGTAGAACTGGTAGAACGAGGTCGAGGATACTAGGAGACAAGACAAGGTTAGCAGAATTGCACAAGGCAAAGCAGGACACGGCAAGCTGGGTGCTAGTGAGTAGCACTTTGTCACAGGTTAAGGACTACTTTGCTCAGCCGATTTAGAGCAGGGATCAGTGAGCATATAAAGGACTGGTAGCTCATGATACCAACATCGGGGATCGACTTTCCAAGGGAGATGTGTAACTAAAGATCCCAACTTTGTATCTAAGGAAAGTCTTAATGATAACATATTACAGGCATGTTGGTTAACATTTTGCTTGCAGGCTTTTCAGTAGCACTGGGTGTAGGAAACGTGCAGATCTACAGCGACGGGCGCTGATATCTTTTACTTTTGTTGATATTGCAACTAACACGTTCCACAACAATTGTCCAAAAAGTAAAAGTGGGGGTTATTCTCTGTGGCCGTGGGCTTGGGATGTGCGTAGATTTCCATACGTAATGATGTAAACAGGCAGGGTCAATCCATGCAACATGTAATGGATAACTTCATCCACCAATGGTCTCTCTTTCTGTAACACATCAATGATTTTTATTTATTTAGAGGTCACAAATATCAGGCTAATGCGAAATAGCTGTGACTTCAGTTTGATTTAATTTTTTGAACTTTCCATCCTCTTTGCCATTTCCAGGAACTAATAAAAGAACGCGGTCACGCACGGGAAAACACGCCGCTGCGCAGCTAATGCTTAATTACAATGTCAACTCAAGGGTTTTACTGCATTTAACGCCTGCTTGGAAGTTGTCCGGCGGCTATAGAGCTGCCAGGATTTTCTTTCTTCCGGATCCACCGTGCAAAGGGTCGCAGGTAAAATGTTAAAATATGTGTCTGAAAAGAATCAGAACAAACGGCAGTTTTCATTTGGGTCTGAAGATAATTGCTGGGCGCTAGTCTCCGTTTGCACAACAAATGCCTCAGAAGTCAAATCTTCATGGAGCCTAATCGTTTATTTAAAGCCTGTGCAAATGTTCCCATCTTTCTTTTCAGCCCGATGGAGAAAGCCTAACCTGGCACAATAACCCCATCTGCCATTACCTCCCCGAACGTAACCTCACGAGAGAACCAGGTATCCCCAGATTTCAGGTAAAATAGGGCAGGTGCTTTATTGATAAACAACAATTTGCTTAAAGTGAATGGAGACAAACCAGCCCCCCGCACCCCACTCTGCCATCAGGTACCACCCAGCACTCTAGTCCCGGCAACCAGTGTCCCAAACAGCTTTCCTGAGGCCCAGGACTACAGATTCCACTCTCTCCCAATTACCCCCACCCCACACACACCAGTGTCATCAGTCTTTTTAGACCCCCCCCCCTCTATCTCTTTACAGTCACACACCCCTCTTTCCCTCACTCATGCCCCCCTCAAACACACAGCCCCCCCCCAAGAAACACGCATACGGTTCCCACCCAAAGAAACACACAGTGTTCCCCCTCCCTCCCCCAAAACACAAACATCTATTCCTTAGACAAGTTAGTAAATACAAATGTAGCAGAGATCCCCCTTCTTACCTCCTGGGTGAGAGAACAGCTCCGTAGTGCAGGAGGAATAGCAGCATTGCGTCGGCCATGTTATGGTTGGCATGGCCCTCCAGACACTGTAATGTGGCGGCCATCATGGAATTGGCACAGCGGGAAGGAAGAGGCAGGGACTGATAGGATTTCCTCCGCGTACAGGGGTGACCTTGCCAGAGTATCCGGAGCCAGGGAAGAGGAAGGTAGTGTCCGGGGAGCCTGCCAAGCTTCCAGACTAGGCCCAAACCTGCCCCTAGGCCCCAGATAGATTCCCTTCACCGCAGAGAAGGGCGCAGGGCTGGCCCTATAAATTGTTATCTCCTGTTAGTGAGGGAACACAGTGGAGCAGATCAGAGCGCAGCGGGAGGCTTCCACCTGTGGCATGTGGATCAGCCACCACCCAGACCTTATGGCGTGAGGGGCTTGCTGTTAGAGACCCCGCTGCTATTCTTGCCCTTGCTGGGAAGTGTGGCCTGGCTGGACTTTAAGCCAGGAAGGTATTGTGCACCAATGCAAAGGGGGAGGGTAGCACTGCCCTCACACAAACTGGGAGGGGTTGCTCGCAGGACACTACGTTACAGGTGCCCAAGCACCCTAGGTACTATTGGTGCTAGCTACCCCAGGACTATTACTGTTACTATTGTTATAAGTGTGCATTGTGTTGTCATTCTAGGCTTTCTGTGGGACCACAGTAAAGGAGTTATATTATATTTGATTGTGAGTGTGTCATCGGGGCATACCCTAGGTATACGAGTCCTATGAGGCGTCATCCTATTTCCCAGGATCCTCATAGGTGGAGGCGCTGCACCATATAGAGATATACAGAACACAGTCACCCCAGGCTCCCTATGAGTGGAGGCTCAGGACTTCTGTACGCCTACAGGTAGCACCAGTACCGTAATAGCCGCTGATTCCCTTAGGGTGGGGGAACACCTGTTATATTTGGAGGAGCTGCTGAGATACTAAGATCTGAGAAGCAGGCAGGCTTTTGCATCAGAAGGAATCTTTCACCCTACCAAACTGAGAGATGTCCGGAAAACACAGTTTCAGGGCCATTGCAAGAAGGATTGTGTGTAGGGTACCTGGGATTGCAGGGGCTTAAGGGGACCAAAATCACCTGAAGGAGACTACAATATTTCTATCCACCTATAGTGTCCACAATATGTGTGGGTAGCATCCCAAGGGGTTCTCGAAAATTGAGAGGCCAGAACCTCCGTATTAAGTTGCTGCCACCACCAATGCCGGACCAGACGGAAGTATGGGCCTTCTACACTACGATCTGTGAGTTTCAGAGACTCATGAGGCAAGCTTCCCCCAGGGTGGAGCAGAGTTGTCTGATGGCTATCTACAATTTATGCCACCCTGAGAGTAGAGAATGCGGCTTATATGGACTGGACTGAAGAATCGGGAGTGGATGCTCCAAGGTGTGAGGATTGGACCTCGGCTCCGCCCTCGTGACGCGTCCCGTGATGCGATGGCCCCTCTCGCAAGCGCCGCAGTACTCCTACCAGGACAGGACCTACACTTCGCCCCGCGTCACGTTCCGTGATGCAACGGAGCACGTCACTCTTCCCACTTCACATCGGCGCCGCAATATCATGGGGCACTCGAGGGGTTAAAGCTGCCAATGGACAGCCTACGTCTAATTATGCATGACACAGCCTGGAGGAGCCTTCTCATAGGCTTCCTGCTCCTTATATGCTGAGCCCTGAGCCCTGAGGCAAATTGGCTGACCATAAACCTTGTTTATGTTTCAAGTGCTTGCCACTGCCACCGCCTGCTGTCCTGTTATTTGCTCTTGCATTCTGCCTTGTTTACCTGTTGCCTCAGACCTTGTAACCAGACTTCTACCTTCTCTGACCCATGGACCTCGGCTACGCACCCGACCATTTTGACCTCTCTACTCCTTGACCCCGGCTACGCACAACAACCCTCCGACTTCTCCAATCCCAGACCACGGTGAGTATCACAACTAATCTGACCTCTCCTACCCTGACCCAGCTATACGACTACGACTTTGCAATCCGGACGCAGTTGCTGGTCGGTGTACTCTAACATCTCCACCTCAGCCCTGCGGTCCCGTCCTCTTTGTGGTGAGCACTCGTTGCACAAGGGAACCATGTGTCCATGCTCTGGACTGTAAAGACAATTTACCTGGTAAGATGACAGCCCAGGAGGAGGCTGAGGCACTTCTGCTGGTGGTGCAGGAGCGGGACCGCTGCCTGCAAGCTGCTGCCTGCAACACCGAGGTGTCCCAGTCATCTTCCCCAGGTAACGTGTCCGACGCTGCATTGGAGAAAGGCGAGGCGGAGGGCTCCATCATGATGCTCCGGCCGGAGTGTCGTTCCTTTGTTGCCGGAGCGGTGGTAAGAGCCAGCCGGAACAAGCGGGAGCGCTGTCCAGTATCCCTGACATCATTAGAGGTGACCCCACCAGAGTGGAGGACTTCCAAGGACGCAGAGGATCTTCGTGAGGTGTCAGAGGTGCCTGCTTCTGGACGGGAGAACCAAACGGATGCAGCGACACAGCGGAGCAGTGAGGATGTGCTTGATTTCCAGGCTCCTGAGACGTCTACAATATATATCACCTTCAGGCTTGAAGGCGGTGTATCAAGAGAAAATCCCCACCGAACCACTATTCTGGGTGCTGCCAGGGCAGCCTGTGGGCAGAATTTGATTACAAATGGTAGGGCAGATAGGGTTGTGGTGCAACGTTAACGAAAGTCCCATGAGTTTGACTACCCCTACGTACCTGATCTGTTAATGCAGGAGGCAGAGGCCCATAGAGAAGAGTGGATCAGGGATGCTATCTTGGACTATTTAGCTGCCTGGTGTAATGTACCCTGCTATTATAATGAGGAGAAAGTATCCTACCTCATAAGAGTCTGGAAAGTGGGACGAAACATCTATACGGATAGGGTGGAATATATATATATCCGAATGACGTCAAAAACTGTGTTACTCTGTGACAGTCCCTGATGATGAGGGTAGGTTAGTTAGAAAACCTGACTCAAATCATTATTACTGAGTATGGGTAAATATTCTCCAGTTAAGGAAGATACTGTTGTGTTGTTTGCACTAATGTTAGTATCTTATGTTTTTCTGTTTCTCCAATTTAGGATGGTCCAAAGATTGGATGTCTCAGCGGGGGGTGAGAATTTCACCAGGGGGAGTGTGTAGCCAGGTAACCCCCTGGGTTTCTAATTTCCCTGCCTAACAAGTAAGCCCTGGTACCAGCGCAGTCAGTGTTGGGGTTTTAATATATACAATTATTTTGAACTTAATTCACCATATGCGTCTGCGCTTATGTTCTTTTTTTTTCAGTTACTATAGTTGTGTTGAGGCACTCCTATTACCTTTGGCTACGGACGTCACTTTACAACTTAGAGGTTGTTGTGTTTAATATCACATAGGTGTTTATGTGGGTTATTCTATTCACAATAGAGGTTTATCTGTTGCGCACTTTTTTTTTAGTTTTTTTTGTAGTGTGAGGGTTAAATCTATGCCCTGCTGCAATAAGCAGCTCCCTTGAGTGACAGGGGGTGTGTGCCTAAGGCATAGGTACTGCCCATGCAGGGTGAGACCTGGTGTCCCTCCCCTGATAACAAAAAGGAGCTGCAGCCAAATTTAGTCAGTACTACCCTCTCCTCTCACGGGGAGTGGGGTTTGAGTTCTATCCTGGACCAGGGACCTGGTACCAGGCCTTCCCTTCCTTATGAGAGTGGGAGCAGCTACCCCATACTCCATCAGCGAGTGTGGGAGATTAGGATAGACCTTTGGGTCCCCAAGCCCTGGAGGTTGAGTCCAGGGACCAAGAAGAGGATATTGTGCGGATGCATGCTGTAATAGATTGCTGTGCTGCAACAAAGTGCAAGTCGCTGTTTTTACTCCTGCCTGAGGCTGCGGTCTTTCAGGGGGAGGGAAAGAGGTTTTCCACAGGGACTGCACCTATCTGCGATAGGCCCTGTGGGAATGGAGGCGCTGCGCCAGAGGAGATGAGAGCTACGGATCACCAAAAGCCTGACCTGTTCATCCCCAACTAACATCGGCAGAAGCTCAGGCCCTTTTGTCAACCTGCAGGTGAGCACCACCACACCGTGTAACAGTGAAATCTCCCGTCGGGTGGGGGAACCCCGGTTACACAAATATATATGATTGCCTTTTATTTTAAACAGCAGGCACATACAGTACAGGTCAGCTGTAAGGTTGGATTGAAAACTACTATTCATTTATAATTTTATACAATTTCCATTCATTACAAAAACATTTAATCATCCCAGTTTCTTCTATGAAACTAATACAGTACCTTTAAAAAGGGCTAGTTCTATTTGTATACCATAACCGTAAAAAAAAGGGAAAAATACGTTGAATTTATGTACATACATGAATATAATGAATATATAGTGATTAATATACTTACAGCATTTTGAATCTATTGTTTCTTGATTCTCTTTTACAAAAAGTCTAGTAGCATCACTATTTAATGTGTGTTTTATTCAGAGTATCCCAATACATCCCCCCCCCCCCCCCCCCCCCCCCCCTCCAGCCTCCAGTGCCGCGCAGACCAACCCAACGTCGGTCATCTTGGTAGAGGCAAGGAGTTCAAGGATTTATTTGGCAGGAGGGAAGCGGCTGCAATGGCAGTCCCTAACAAAACCTTCACCGTGGAGAGGCACAATGAGTAGTGCACTGGCATACCTTCCCCTCAAACAAGATGAGAATACTATAAGTATTCAGATGGGAGAAAATGACAGCAAAAGATTATACCCAGGGCCCCCTGTTACCAGCAGGTTTGCACCACACTAAACCATATAACCAGAGCAACATTCCCCGGAATATGCCCTATGTGAGATTGGGGGGGGGGGGGGGGGGTGAAACAGGGTTACACCTTTATAAGCATACCATGATGTGGATGAGGAATAGGACTCCTGACGAAGCTTGTGCTCAAGCGAAACACGTACAGTTCGTGAGAAGAAATCATCCGATTGAGGGAGGATCTCCGCTCAAGGCAGCCTAGGTTTCCGGGCGACCGCTACAGGAAGCAGCACCAGCCAGCTTCGAACAGCTGTCCCAATTGGTATCGCAGAAGCAGTGAGAGTGCCGCTCCACAAAGAATCTGTTTTAACATTTATGCCTCAAAGAACTGCTCAACTGTAAGTGCGCATTCGAGAGGCTTGTTTTTATAACTATAATTATAGGCTAAAGCTGTAAAATTCCATGCATTATTTAAATCCCTGCTCTCTGATTGGTTAAAATTACAGGCATTATTCATTCAGTAATGCCCGGACTTTTTGGCAGCTTGCAAAGTGTTTATTTCCAGCCAATCCGCTTTTCCTTTTGTCAGAACAGCTCTGAGACAGGGCAGGGGATTGGTCAGGAGGCAGCAGAAGGCAGTGACTCCTCCCCCTCCCTCCGTGAACACAGCTTCATTTTGAGTTGAGGAGGGAGAGAGCGTTTGTGTAGCTGCAAAGTAAGTGTCTGTCTGCAGTTTGTTTGTAGCTGCAGTTTCTGTCCATTGTGTGTGTATGTGTAAGGTCCTCTCTAAAGGGGTTCCCCCCGCGACTTTGCTTACCCCTGCTCCAGTTCTGCCTTCTAGCCGCCGCGGGCGGGATCTCCCTTCTCCTCCGCTTCCCGCGGCGGCTACTGATCTCGCGCATGCGCGCGCACGGCCGAGGACTGTTACGTCCTCCCTCAGGGGGAACTCCCGCCCCCAGCTGAGGCCGCGCGTGTCTCTCCCGCGCGGCGCACACGCCTGATGCGCGTGCACCGCTCACAAGCTGCACATCTAGCACAGCTGTGGTAAGTCTCCCTACCAATCCCTATCTTCCCTGGGGCTGCTCCCTCGTTACTCCCCCTTTCCTTATTGGTCCTTCCTCCTACTTATACCTTGCTCAGCCATTCATTCTTTGGCTGAGCATAGCTTTGTATGATCTGTGTTTCCCACGGTCGTTCCTACCTCAGTCCTTGTCTCTTTGTCTTTCCTAGTGATTCCCTTGTGTACCGAACCGGCTTGGCTGTGGACCCACTCTGGACTTCTTCCCGTGACTTGTATCCTGATCTCCTGAATTCTCCGTCCCTTTGCCTCGTTCTGCAGACTCCAACCTTCCTCCAGGCTCTGGACCCCAGGCTCTCGGTACCAGCAATCTTCTGGAATCTCCCTTCTCGTCTGGCGAGTATCTTACTTTATCTTACACTCCCAGACGGTTCCAGGCGCCTATTTTCCACTTTCCATGCGTGTCCCCATAGCTGTGGGTGCAGTTTGTTACCCATCTCACCTCAGTTTCGGGGTCCCTCCTTGTCCGTGGTGAGCACAGCGTAACATTATGCTCAGCCCCATAGACATGGACCCCGAAGAGGTTGAGGAACCAAGCCCCTTGCAGCGACTTCTCCAGCTAGAGGAGCAGCTTGCCTCTGTGACGCAGGAGCTCTCTAGACTCTCCTCGTCGCAGCATTCCCCAGGCTCCTCTGCCATGGCAGCTGCGTCGTTTCCCTCCCCGGGTATCCCCGGTGCTGTGGATCCTCGTCTCCCGGCTCCCAACCGCTATGCAGGGGATCCCCACGAGTGCAGAGGGTTTCTTAACCAATGCGAGATGCAATTTGAATTATCTCCTTTGCGCTTTCCCACTGCACGTTCAAGGGTGGCCTATATTATGTCTCTCTTGAACGGGAAGGCTCTAGCTTGGGCATCCCCCATCTGGGAGCGGGAGCCTGCCATGACGCATGACTATTCTCGCTTTCTTCGAGAATTCAGGCAAGTATTCGATATGCCTGGTCGTCAAATTACGGCAGATTCTTCGCTCTTTCACATTTCCCAGGGTACTCGTCCTGTTGCCGAGTATGCTTTGGACTTCCGGACCATTGCGGTGGAGACCTCCTGGAACGATGGCTCACTCTCGGCAGCTTTTTGGCAGAGTCTGTCGGACGCCATCAAGGACCAGCTGGCCACTATGGAGAGACCCACCAGATTGGAGGATCTCATTGCGGTCTGCATCCGCGTGGACCAGCGGTTACGAGAGAGAAGACTTGAACGCGCTCTTCCTTGTACCACCTACCCTCGGTCTACCAGCCGCAGTCTCGTCCATTACGGTCCTCAACCCATGGATGAGCCCGAGCCTATGCAGCTCGGACGTCATCGGTTATCTGCGGCTGAGAGACAGCGCCGACGAGAGGGTGAACTGTGCCATTACTGCGGTCACCCCAATCATCTGCTGGTAAGCTGTCCTCTGCGTCTGGGAAACGCCAGAACCCAATAAGGTATGAGAGGGTCTCATTGGGTGTAGTCTCTTCTCCTCTTTCCTCTCCAAAAGCACTTCCCACTCAGATAATGCTGCCTATCTCTCTGTCCTGTAATAAGTCCCTGATCCCCGCCTCCGCATTTATAGATTCTGGGTCTCAGGGAAATTTTATTGACCAGAGTTTTGTCTATAGGAATGGGATTCCCTTCCGATCTAAGGCTGTTCCAGTTGGTCTGGAGGCCATAGACGGACGTCCACTCCAACCAGCTTTTATTTCCCTGGAAACTTGTTCTTTATCCCTCTCCATGGAGGACGGTCACCAAGAGAAGATTATCTTGGACGTGATCCATACTCCATCGGTAGATGTAATTCTGGGACTCCCCTGGCTGCAACTTCATAACCCACAATTAGATTGGGTTGGTAAGGAGCCCATACGATGGAGCCCCCAGTGTCTTAAGACCTGTTTTCACCCCAAACAGATGTTAGCCGGAGTGGAACTACCCGTAGAGTATAAAACTTCTCTTCCAACGGTCTACTGGGACCTGGCGGATGTTTTTGATAAGGTACGTTCTGAAGTGTTACCTCCCCATAGAGACTTTGACTGTCCTATTGACCTTCTTCCCGGTGCTACCTTAACCAAGAGCCGTTCTTACCCCTTATCCATACCCGAGTCCAAGGCCATGACCGAGTATATCCAGGATAATTTACAGAAGGGTTTTATCTGCAATTCTTCATCTCCAGCTGGAGCTGGATTTTTTTTTGTTAAGAAGAAGGATGGTTCCTTGCGCCCCTGTATTGACTACAGAGGTCTTAACAAAATGACGATCAAGAATCGTTACCCCCTGCCACTCATTTCCGATCTCTTCGGTCGTCTACAGGGGGCAACGATTTTTTCCAAACTTGATCTCCGCAGAAATAGAGAGTAGAAAGGCGGTTCACTGCTGCCGCCGGGGTATGAATAGGTCCACACGCAATAAAAATAAAGGTTTGTTTATTGGTGCATAATACACAAGAAATCTGCCACAGAGCATCCCTGGTGGGACGAAACGCGTCAGAGTTCGCTCTGTGGCAGATTTCTTGTGTATTATGCACCAATAAACAAACCTTTATTTTTATTGCGTGTGGACCTATTCATACCCCGGCGGCAGCAGTGAACCGCCTTTCTACTCTCTATTTTTGCTCGTTATACCTTCGGCTGGAGCACACTGATTTCCTCTTCAGGTTCAAAGTTCACCGACGTCATTACTGACCGGAGTCCCGGCGAGTCAAGACTGTGAGTGCTTATTCAACTTTTTCTCCCTTCCCCTACCTCCGCAGTGAGGATCCTTTGTCCGTGGGTGACACCGGGTGTAGGAGGGCAGTGGCGGAGGGTAGCGGTATACTTAGCTTGTGGTTCCTCAGTTAGGGGACACGGCGGTATTACTGCTATTTATTCCTCCTTACCACATTTAGCCCCTACCCGTAGATAGTCACGTGGCACGGTTTAAGTGGGGTGTCTTTCAATACTACATTATTCATTAGAGGGACATTGGACGGAAGAGTGCTTTATTCAATTTTTACTGTGCAATATGTTTCTGGACTTTGTGTAGGACATGCTTGTATTCAATTAGTAGCACCAGTTCCTTCCTAGGAGTGATTCTAGGATATTTGTTGATCTCCGCAGAGCCTATAACCTTGTCCGCATCCGTCAGGGCGACGAGTGGAAAACCGCCTTTAACACCCGGGATGGGCATTATGAATACCTGGTCATGCCTTTCGGCCTGTGTAATGCCCCGGCGGTCTTCCAGGAGTTTGTCAACGAGATCTTCCATGATCTTCTGACAGCTTCGTCATCGTATACCTTGACGATATCCTTATTTTTTCCAAATCCCTCTCTGACCACATTCAACACACCAAATTAGTCCTTTCCCGCCGTCGGGAGAACAATCTCTATGCTAAACTAGAGAAATGTTCTTTTCATCTTTCTTCCATTCCCTTTCTTGGATATATCATTTCTAGCACTGGCTTCTCTATGGACCCAGTTAAACTCAAGGCTGTCTTAGAATGGCCACAACCCACTTCCCTGAATGCCATACAGCGATTCTTGGGATTTGCGAATTACTATCGTAAATTCATCAAGAATTTTTCTTCTACCGTGGCTCCAATTACTGCCCTCACCAAACAGGGAGCTAATACAGCAGTCTGGTGTCCTGTAGCTCTCCAAGCTTTCGACAGGCTTGATGGTCTCTTTTTTTTTCAAGATTTAATTATCTCATATCTTACATTCCTGGCTCAAAGAATAAAAAGGTATACGCACTTTCACGTCAATTCCTGTTTGAGGACAATTCCGAAGTTATTTCCGAAACAATCTTACCCTCCAAATATATAATTTCGGCCAACTCTTTTGATATCCTGGATCAGGTCATGGCAGCACAATCTAATCTCCCGAGGGGCCTTAAGGTGCCGGTCGGCCATCTGTATGCAGCTCCACGCTTCCTTAAGAAGATTCTTGAGTGGGGTCATTCTTCTAGGTCAGCCGGTCATCCAGGCATTAGCAGGACTTCTGACCTCATTGGTTGTACCTTTTGGTGGCCAACCATGTTGCAGGACATTACGGAGTACGTAAAAACTTGTCCGATCTGTGCCCAGGTTAAGACCGCTCGTAAAAAGCCGTACAGCCTTCTACAACCCCTCACTATACCAGAACGCCCATGGAGTCATCTCTCCATGGACTTTGTGGTGGAACTTCCCATCTCTAAAGGGATGAACACCATTTTGGTTGTCATGGATCGTTTTTCCAAGCAGGCCCATTTCATCCCTCTCAAAGGCCTACCCAATTCCCCCACCCTGGCAGACATTTTTGTTAAGGAAATATTCCGCATTCACGGAGTTCCTCTTTCCATCGTATCCGATCGGGGTACACAATTTGTCTCAAAATTTTGGCGGGCCTTCGCTCGCAGGATGGATATCACCCTCCATTTTTCTTCCGGGTATCATCCCCAAACTAATGGGCAGACCGAGAGAACGAACCAGACTCTGGAGCAATACCTCTGATGCTTCATCGCAGACAGCCAGGACAATTGGGTAGATTTACTTCCGTGGGCAGAGTTCTCCCATAACTCTTTAAAGAACAGCTCCACGTTGAAATCCCCTTTTTTCATTAATTATGGTTTTCACCCGGGTCAGCTGCCCATCACCCCAGTTCCTTCCGGGGTTCCATCGGCCGATGACCAAATCAAGGATCTTCAGGAATCCTGGAAAAGGATCCAAGAGGCTTTGAAAAAGGCAACCCACAGACAAAAGGCACAGGCAGATCGTCATCGCCGTCAGGCCCCAGTCTTCAAACCAGGGGATAAGGTCTGGCTCTCGTCCAAGAACATTAGACGGAAGACTCCAAGCCACAAGCTGGCTCCCAGGTTCTTGGGTCCCTTCTCAGTAATAGAACAGATCAATTTGGTGGCATATCGTCTGGAACTTCCTCCATCCATGAGGATACCCTCCGTGTTCCACGTGTCACTGCTGAAACCTGTGTCCCAGAGTCCACGGTTCCATAGGACACCGATTGACCTTAAACCAGTCATAGTTCAGGGGCAGGAAGAGTTCGAAATCCAGTCTATTCTGGATTCCAGGAGGACGAGGGGTTCGGTGCAATACCTGGTTCACTGGAAGGGCTTTGGCCCAGAAGAAAGATCTTGGGTACCCTACCATCAAATACATGCCCCCAGACTGCTGAGACTCTTTCACTCCAAATTTCCCCAAAAGCCATATTGGAGTCGTCCTGAGGCCGCTCCTAAAGGGGGGGGGGGTACTCTCTCTAAAGGGGTTCCCCCCACGACTTTGCTTACCCCCGCTCCAGTTCTGCCTTCTAGCCGCCGCGGCCGGAATCTCCCTTCTCCTCTGCTTCCCGCGGCGGCTACTGATCTCGCGCATGCGTGCGCATGGCCGAGGACTGTTACGTCCTCCCTCAGGGGGAACTCCCGCCCCCAGCTGAGGCCACGCGTGTCTCTCCTGTGTGGCGCACACGCTTGATACGCATGCACCGCTCACAAGCTGCACATCTAGCACAGCTGTGGTAAGTCTCCCTACCAATCCCTATCTTCCCTGGGGCTGCTCCCTCGTTACTCCCCCTTTCCTTATTGGTCCTTCCTCCTACTTATACCTTGCTCAGCCATTCATTCTTTGGCTGAGCATAGCTTTGTATGACCTGTGTTTCCCACGGTCGTTCCTACCTCAGTCCTTGTCTCTTTGTCTTTCCTAGTGATTCCCTTGTGTACCGAACCGGCTTGGCTGTGGACCCGCTCTGGATTTCTTCCCGTGACTTGTATCCTGATCTCCTGAATTCTCCGTCCCTTTGCCTCGTTCTGCGGACTCCAACCTTCCTCCCGGCTCTGGACCCCAGGCTCTCGGTACCAGCTATCTTCTGGAATCTCCCTTCTCGTCTGGCGAGTATCTTACTTTATCTTATACTCCCAGACGGTTCCAGACGCCTATTTTCCACTTTCCATGCGTGTCCCCGTAGCTGTGGGTGCAGTTTGTTACCCATCTCACCTCAGTTTCGGGGTCCCTCCTTGTCCGTTGCGTGAGGCACCGAGTCGTAACATGTATTTGTTTGTAGCTCGTTTGTGTATGTTTTTGTGTGTGTGTAGCTGCTGTGTGTCTGTGTGTAGCCTCAGTGTGTGTGTGTGTAGACACAGAGGGGGCGGCAGTGTGCAGATATAGACAGCTGCAGTGTAAGCTTATATAGAGGTGCTTTAATGTATTTACCATTTTATTTTAATTAAAAAATATATATATACCTATTAAAAGTGTCTATTATTTATGAAAACCATACATTAGCCTTAAAGTATAATTATTCCCTCAACAGGGCATTACTGGCCAATAATGCCCTGGCTGGGTTAAAGTCCCTCGCTTCGCCTCGGGCCTTCAACTCTTCCGCCAGGGCATTATTGGCCAGTAATGCCCTGTTCTTCGGGGATTATTACTTAATTCTTGTTACATATATTTTGCGCGAGATAATCCACATCAATCCATCAACACTGGTATTTGCCACAGATTGTGATACTCACTAGGATGTGAGAAAAACCTCTGGAGAATTTCTATTTTTGATTCTCACTCATACAATACCATTATATGGTCTGTTCTCGTTTCTTTCTCTTTACATTTTTTTGGTGCCCTCCGCTCCTTATCCCTTTGGAATTGATACCTGTGAGAAACCGGAGAACTGTTTCTTTTTGAAGGTTGACTGGGGGACCAAATATTATACAGTATATTAATTTATTTATTTTTGCACTCTATTTTTGGTGTGTCACATCCACTGTTCACCACTAAGTGGCAGTAGGGGGTTATGATATCACAATTATACACATTGATATTTTCATTTACAGGCAGTCCTCGGTTATCCGACACAATGTTTTACTCAAAATGACGTCGGATAGCGAAGCGTTGTAAAGCGAATCACATTTTCCCATAGGAACACTATGTAGCCCCTCTTCCTGGGGCCAATCGCAGATTGGGCTCCCCCCCCCCTCTGTACTAGGGTCTGGCTACGTGTCTGCGGATGGTGCATACCTGTAGGTAACAGAAGGGCCTGAGTCTCCCGCGATGGTATGGGGGTGACAGGACCAGGTTTCTGGGGTGATTGCCTCCGTTCTTTACTCAGTGGTATAACGCCTCCATCTCTGTTAAGCCCCAGGGATATGGGGTGGAACCCTTACAGAGAGTCCCCCTCTCAGGGACGAGAGATTCCAGTCTCAGACAGTCTTTATGTAAAATCAGCAGCAGCTCTTTATTCAGTGCAGGAATGGCAGCAGGATCACAGACAGTCAGGTACAGCTTGTCCTCCTCCTCCTTCACCTTGATAAAGGACTGTAGAGGTCCGAAACGCGTACAGTACCGACAATGTTTATTGAAGCAAAAGCCGCCGGTTGACCAGGACTTACTCCGGCTGGTGCTGAGAATAGTCAGTGCGCCAGCCGCATCCAGCCGCGTCCCCTCCGTTTCCCCCCCCTCCAATCGGCGCGCAATTTAAATACCTTCCCGACCCCCTAGCGGCTCCTGCTGTGCCCCTCTGCATCCCCGCTCCCCCGCTTACCTCATTTCAAACCTTCAGGGGAGTCGGTGAAGCCGGGGAAGCCGGGGAAGCCGGGGAAGCCGGGCGCGCACGTCACTGTGACGTCACCGACGTCACGCGAACGAGCCGCTTCCCAACGCTTCTCCACGCTGCCGCCACGCATCCACCCGTGCGGTTTTTAGTCGAATAAACATTGTCGGTGCTGTAGGTGTGTTTGTTACTTTGCCTGGATCCTAATAAATAGCCTATTTTTGGTACGTATCCCTGTTGGTGTTATTGCTATTCTACAGCTGGACTTGGTGCTTCGTTTTTCTTCCCTGTTCTATGTCCTCCTCCTCCAGACTGCTCTCCATCAGGATGGTATCTCTTCTCCCTGCGCAGGAATCGTTCTTTTTGTTTTTCTATATGTAAGGCCTATCTTTTTACCTGCAGCAAACTTCTATAGGGAGGAGCGCGGTATTATGTACAGTTTCTCACTAATATTAGGCAATCATTTTCCTTGCTGCATACTCCCATAGGGCATTTTAAATTTAGTTTCTCTGAAACGTCATAGGGGTAGGTTTATTGGCTCATCTGCTTTACATAGCAGTTACTGAGCCCCTACCAATTTTCCAATTAGTGCAGGTATATTACACCCCAGTGTCAGTCTGGGCATCACCCTCCATTGAATGGTAGGTGAATGTGTAAGGCTGACAGAGAGATGTATATGTGTAAGTTGTATTATATTCACACCAGGGAATTTGTGCACCCTGATTACCTTTATAGCAAAGGTAAGTATAATACTGGCTTTAGCCAGATTTTAATTGCACTACTCACATAAGCCCATGCTTTATTTAACCCCTTCAGGGATTTAACACTTTTTTCACTAGTCCATGGGACAATTATTACATATATACAGTATAGTGTAGGTACCTGCATTAAAAGGGTTGCCTTGATGTGGCATGCAGGCTTACAAATGCTTTGGCCAAAGGGTTTAACCAAATACCCTTTTTCATGAGAATATTATTTTATTTTAGCCTAATTGGTAGGAGCGCAGGAATCGTTCTTTTTGTTTTTCTATATGTAAGGCCTATCTTTTTACCTGCAGCAAACTTCTATAGGGAGGAGCGCGGTATTATGTACAGTTTCACACTCTAAATAGAGACAGCCCTCCCCTTCATGACATCAGCAGGTACCGCCCCTGTGTCTATGCCTTCCACACAGGGTCAGGTGACCTACTTCCACCACTCAGAGCAGGGCTTGATGTGGGGGAAACCCATGATAACTACTGGCAGCCTGTCTTTACCAGGGCTTATACCAGTAGGAGGAAAGACATGTAGCCATGTCTAGGATTGGTGTACATATCTCTTTCTCATGTTGGCAGTAACCCTGGTAAGTGTGCAGGAGTGCCAGCATGCTATCAATGAGGTTTGTGTCATATGTCCCCAAAGGAAGTGACAACATGCAGTGTGTTCCCACTTAGTGATACAGAGCATGTTTGTTCTCTGGGGGGTGATATAAGACACAGCACTGCCTAAAGTTAGGAGTTCAGTTTCCTGTTGTTGTGCTGCTCTGTTCACTGAAGGTCTGCAACAATGTTGCAGTGTCTCCTGCTAGCTGTGAGTCAGTGAGCATACGCAGCAGAGTTACAGGAGCTGAGAGAGACAAAGCAGCTCAGGAGAGGAGCTGACAGCAGCCAGTGAAGCTGGAGAATCTCTCTGAGAGTAGAGGTGGAAAGCAGATCTATTAGAGAAGGGACCTTCCTAAGAGAGTGCTACAAAGAGATGAGTGGCTGAGCTGTTATCTGTGAGGGGCAGCTGGCCCATACCACCATCAATAAAGATGCCCTGTTCGAATATACCTCCACTGTGTGAGTGTGAAGTTACTCCGCAGTGGATGGTACCACCAAGAAGGAGTCCCTCACCAGGACCATCTCCCTGCGGAAGCACAGATCCTGATGAGGTGGAGGCGCTGCACTGGATATAGGTAGGACTCGCACACACTACCTCAGCTACCTGTCCTGATGACATCCCCTAATACCATCAAGCGGGAGACTCAGGAGTCCTGTTACTTGCAGGTGCACCACCATACACGATCACGTAATGGGGATTGGTTAGATTACCCGGGCCAATGTGAGATTGGGGGGGGGGGGAAACCCGTTACAGACATATAGTCCTATTTCTTACCAGGGCTACAACTGTTTAAATCAAACGTTCCGTTCCTGAAGGCATTTTTAATGCGAAAATATTTTACTCGAGCAATAAGATTATGCTGCACACACATACATTATGATGTAAAGATTCTATTTATTGAATCCAGAACTGTATAATAAAATTGTTAGACATGTTTAAAGGCCTAAATACACCACAAAACCCTCACACAGACTGATCTGGATGATTTCCCTGACTGCAGCTTTCTGATTGACATAATGTACAAAGAGAAAAAGGGGTACACCCCTCGTGATGCTTGCCAGGAGAAGACTATGCCTTGATATGAATCATCATTATCTTCATTGCAATAGACAGTTTATAAAACACAGGAATCCAATGTCCAATTGTAATGTTCCTTGAACACAACCCATACATACACCACTAGCCTATAATAGGTACATCTTATGTGGTAATCTGGGTGGTAAATGGTGGACTGATCACATGAATGAAGTAACAAATTGTAAAGTTACTGTACTCACTGCTGACCTTGTGGGCTTTCCTGGTCCTGTCGGCGTGCTCCTACCCAGGAGTATCTGCAAACAAAGTGGAAAGAACGGCGGTGTATATGGTGCTGAAGAAAAATTTGACCAATACTGCCAAGAACTAGGTGCAAAAATTTATTGTGGCAACCCACGTGAAACGCATCATAGTGTTTTTTTGCTGTTTTTAAATGTGCCTACAATAAATTTTTGCACCTAGTTCTTGGCAGTATTGGTCAAATTTTTCTTCAGCACCAGATGCACCGCCGTTCTTTCCACTGTGTTTGATTGACATCATGTTGCAACTTTGCAAAGCGTCGTAAGAGCGTCGGATAAGCCATTTTGGCGTCGTAAAACCGGCCATAGGGATGCATTGGACAGCGTCGGATAAGCCATTCGTCATAAAACGAACCTTCGTAAAACGAGGAATTACTGTATATTGAAGAATTGTAACACTTGATTGCACTTATTTATCTTGACAAGTACTGGTTTGAGAGCGCCCCTCTTGTCATTTGCACCCATTCCTAAATGTTAAGGAACAGAATGGTCCTGATTGGTATTTCGCTGCGTACTCTGATTTTGTATATTTTGGCAAAGCTGCAAAGGCAAAGAGTCTGTTGCTGCAGGAGAACATTTTATTCTAGTTTGGCTTTGAGAGGTAATATTCATGCACATTTGCTTCTTATTTTTATTGTGTGAGCTCCGTCTGCAGCAGGATTTCCTTGGTTTTGATTGCGCATGCTTCTCTCCAAGAGTGCAATGTCCTGGTGATTTATGCTTAATGTTTGCATTAGCTGCTCCCAGCTCTGTACCCGGGCAGTATGTAACTGCATTGTTCTCTGTGAGAAGGGGAGGCAGCCTTTGTCGGAATAGGACATTTGGTCCCGGCCATCTCGCCGCGACCACGTCTCCGCCAGCGTTTGGTTGCCGAAGTATCCTACGCTGTCGCCGCTCGATACTCAGCCACTGAGCACTTAACCAATCAGGTACATTAATTTCAGTGGGTTTAGAGGTTAGGGTAGGGGGGTTAAGGATAGGGGTTAGTTTTATAAGGTAGAGGATTAAGGTTTTTAAAGTAGAGGATTAGGGTAAAAGGTTTTAGGGTAGGGGGTTAAGATTTTAGGGTAAAGGGTTTCAGGGTAAAGGGTTAAGGATTTTAGGGTAGGGGGTACCATTAGTATAAAGAGTTAAGATTAGGGGATTTTAGGGTAAGGGTTTAAGGTTTTAGGATAGTGGGTAGTGTAAGTATTAGGGGATTTTATGGTAAGGGGTTAAGGTTTTAGGGTAGGGTGTAGTGTTAGTATTAGGAGAGGGTAAGGTTAGGGGTTTACCTTGGTGGCAAAGCGGCCGGTGGAGAGACGTCCCAGCGTTGAGTTGAGTGGCAGCTAAACACCGGCGGAGATTTGGTCACGGCAAAACATCCTTGACCATCTGTCCCAAACCAGCCTCTGTGCCGTTTCAGTGTGTTGTGCCGGGACGGGTTGTGCCATGTGCTTTCCTGTTTCCCTTACCGTTTCCTACGGCTCAAGTGGCAGTGTGCTTGTGCTGGGTGGTAGGGATGGGGGTTGCTCTGTTGAAGAGGGTGTCAGTGGGCGAGTTGGCCAACGTGCTCAACGCCAGGATGGACCTTCAATAAACAAAGAAGGAAAACAGCACCAACGTGTAAAGTGTGTAGTCAACTACTAACAACGTGAAAAATACATAACACTAAACCAAAGTACATGGGATATAACCAAATATAGTGGAATGATATGTGCCAAGTAGTAGGCTATGAGGAAAGAGGGAGACACCCATGGTTAAGGGCGAATGTACATGTGAATAAATACATGGGAGAAAAATAGATGAAAATAGGGAATCGATGTAGAATTAAAAAAAATGTCATAGAAAAAATTACAAATACATAAGCTGGATAAAATAGAGAGGGAATGAATAGGACAAGAATAAAAATACAAATGAAAATACTGTAGGAACAAATAAAAAAATGAAATATAAAATGATATTAAAAATAAACAAAAAATTTGATAAAAAATGAAAAATGTAAAAATAAAAATGTGGGGGATTCCAGATCTGATGGGTAGATGAGATCCAAAAAATATCAAAATGTAGGTTAACAAAAGGAGTCTTGAAGCAGCTACTCTCAGGATAACCCACGTCCAACACGATATCTACAAAACGAAAGAGAGCGCACGCTCCATAGTACAAAACTGTATAAAAAAACGTTTCATCAAACTGCTGCACAGGAAACTCAGAGCTCTGGAAGGAGGCAAAGTACTTGCATGGAGGACTATGACCCTGAGTCCCCTGCGACTGTTCCAGAGGCAGACTTTGAGTATAACTCATGCATGCAAATGTTCACTCCATGTTTGTGAGTGTGGTTATTTCAGCTTTCTTGATCTAATTACATGCTCTTTATACAGTATG
Organism: Ascaphus truei; assembly: GCA_036426205.1. NCBI lineage: Eukaryota > Metazoa > Chordata > Amphibia > Anura > Ascaphidae > Ascaphus > Ascaphus truei. Next base: position 282,190 of record WSYH01000173.1, read on the forward strand.
ATACTACTGGACCCCTCGTGTGCTCCCCTGGACCCTTTTTCGCCTCCCTGGGTCCCCTTTCATTCCCCTTACCTCCAGGGGGTGCGGGTGGCTAGCGGAAGGATGCGTGTGCTCGCGGTGAACGTGCAGAGTGCCGGATGGCGAGCGGGTCGCAGGAGGCTCCTGGCGGCTCCCTTCGCAGGGTGCCGCCATGTTGAATGCGCATGTGCACGCACGGAGGATCGCGCATGCGCATAAGAAGTCGGCGGCCATTAGATATTGGCACATGCGCTGTACCATAGGCGCGCAAGATGACCAGTAGGGAACTAGGCTCCGTATGGGGAACTACAACCCCAAGCAGCCCCAGAGGTTGCAATCACATGGTTGCGAACAGCCAATAGGACTGCCAGGGTCACGGCCAGCTAGGGGTTAGGTTTGGTGTGAATCTGAGGCCACACCAGTTGCAGCTGGGACAAGGAAGAGGTAGGTTGTGTGTGCAGGTGTCTGTGGCACCTGCACTAGGCCAGATACACCCTGTTAGGCCCCAGCTAGGCCCCGACTCCCCTCGGCTTGTGGTTGCTGCAGGGACAGACCCATAGATAGGGACACTGCTCTGTAGATTCAGCTGCATCCTGTCCATAGGTGGTTTGGAACCAGATCACCCGTCACATAGACTGTCATCAAAGGTGGTACAGTCCGGACGGGACACCACCCAACGTAGAGGCGGAGGCTTCGCGTGTTACGGCAACGGATCCGTGGATCCCATCATTAGCTGCAGCATCTGCGCGCCCCGGGTATGGACACACCCAGCAGATACCCAACTCCTCACGTGCACCAACAACACTTTAGTGGGCAGCGCTATACCACACATTGGGTGTGGGGATTGACCTTGTGGACACCGGGTTGATTGGGTGCCCAAGGGCCCTTGGTACTTTGGGGACTGTGACTCCATTGAGAGGGGCCTGAATATTGGAAGGTATGGCCCTGCGGGGCCTTGCGGGTAGGCTGTATCTTGCGGGGCCTGGCGGGTAGGCTGTATCTATATTAGCTGCATATAGTAAAACTGTTCTGCTTTACCAAGTGTGTATTCTTTGTGTCCTGTAACGGGGGAATTCCACATGCTAGAATCCCACATACGTGGAGGCGCTACCGAGCATCACTCAGGTGCACCCTAGGTTCCCAGCAGCGGAGGCTCAGATCTCCTGGGCACCATCAGGTATTGCACCACAACCATACACCATAGCCACACATCTCCCAGGGGGTGGGGGAAAGTGCGTTACATACAATTAAGGACGATCATGCACAGATACAAAGAGGTAATGAGGGCCCTGCTCAGGAAAGTTTACAATCTAGAGGGAATGAGGGATAATGTAGAAACAAATGAAAGGTGGCTCATTGTGGGATGGCATATACATCAGGTTGGAGTATGGCACCTTTAGACAAGTTTGAAAGCATATCTACTATGTCATTAAAAATCTGTGATCGAATCCATCTTTCCTTTATATTTACCTCTTCATTCCGCTCATGATATAATGCAGTATCAGAGAAGACTTTCTATAGAATATACATCATTAGGAACACTTGCTTGGGCAAAGTGAAAGCCAGGACAATGCATGATTAGTTTCAGAACTAGGCGAAGGGCTCCGGACTTATGACTGGCTGAGGTTTTCACTAATAATTAAACATTTAAAGTTCGCTGATCATTAACGTTAGCTAATCCACACATTCCAAGTTGACAATGAAACCACCTATTTTGAAGCATTGCTTAACATTTACTGAAAAGTTCCTGCTACAACAGACAGTAGTCCTGGGGTGCGTTTTTTTTCTTTATAAATTATGAAAACCGCAATCTATTATTGCTATTTCACCCTGTAACATTTTCCAAGAATTGTACAAGAGCTAGTTCACACACCCCTACTCGGCCTCAGCGTCAAATGATGCGTGGGTTTGTGTGATGTCATGTTACCATGGCAACGTGACGTGAAGTGACACCACAACGTCATTTGACGCTGGGTTACCATGACGACACATCGCTGGAAGGGAAGTATATTATAGAGGCCTCGCGGGGTTCCCCGGCATTTAATTTAAATGCCTGGGGGGAGAGCGCGGGACCTCTATAACTGCCACGCCCCCCCCCAGAAAATCTTGTGCCCCCAGTTTGCACACCCCTGCTCCAACCTACTTCAGCATACAGTAATTAAGGAACAGAAAAAGTTCACACTGCATGTTCTGCATGTGTTTTGAAAGTGCTTAAACACATTGTTCGATTTTTTTTAATATATTCTTCATTAAATTGACAATTTCATCTTTTACTACCAGTATAGTTAAAAGGTTCTGTGCAGGATGGACTTGCTACTTTGCCCACCTACTAACACACATGCACTCGTTGCTTTACTTCCAACCACAGGCTCAACAAAGTATCCGGCCGCTCCTCCTCTTACCGTGCACCCCAAAACTGGAACAACCTACCGGAGACTCTCACTTCCACCACCAGTTTAAGTTCTTTCAAAACTAAGGCTGTCTCACATTTTAATCTGGTCTGTAACTGTTACATACGCCTATAATATACATCTTCTCTAACTGTGCATGCAATGTCTTGTATATAATGTATACCCTGTTCATTTATGTAACTGTATTTGTAACCATATATTATTTGTCATATTAACGATGCCCAGGACATACTTGAAAACAAGAGGTAACTCTCAATGTATTATTTCCTGGTAATTTTTTTATAAATAAAACATTAAGGGTTAGTGGATTGCCAAAAGTAAATGGGGAACAATGTTAAATTTTTCAATGGGCAAATGTGCTATTTTCCAGATATGAATAATAGGGATTTTGCCCATTACTGTGGTGTATGTGTTACAGGGGGGGGGGGGGGGGGGGGGGGGGGGCTCAATGTATTGTATTGATGTTTGTATTGTAATGTTTATTAGGGGTAGAGGGGGTGAGTTAAGGGGGTAGTTACCCCAGGGTGGGTGGCTAGTGGGAAGGGTTAACCCTTTAATTACCATAGTGGTTACTACCGCTAAGGTAGTGAAGGGGTTAAACCCTCCCGCAACACCGGTAGGTCTAACCACCCACCCTAGGGCAACTCCCCCCAACTCCCAAGAAGCTCGCAATCGGAAATCTGCTAGCAACCAGGCCGAGCCATACCTGAGATTTCAGAAGCACAGATCCAGTTTAAAGAAATTAGCCTTCTGCAGCAGGGAAGACAAAAATCCTGAAACTGAGTCTCTTCTCCCCCGCCTGATATATGTATGCTCTAGTCCAAGGGGGTCAAACTCCGTTCATATGAGGGATATGCCCAGATTTTATCGTACTTAATTTGGGCCATACGTAACATAAATTATAAAAAATAAGCCTAACCCAGCTTCTCACCCACGTGCCTCCTTCCTCACCAGTTTGTGCCCAAATGTCCCCCTTACTATCTTCCCCCTCCCACATGCTCCCCTCCTCTTTAGCTTCTCCCCACATGCGCCCCTCCTCACCAGGTTGTGCCCCACATGCGCCCCTCCTCACCAGGTTGTGCCCCACATGCTACCCTCCTCACCAGCTTCTCCCCCACATGTTCTTCTCACCTGCTTCTCCTTTATATGCCCTCTTTCTCACTATTTTCCACTTTCTCTCTCTTATTACCACCACCCCTCTGTCTCTTACTCATCCCCCTTCCATCTCTCTTTTACACACCCCTTCCTCTCTCATCCTCCCCTCTCCCCTCTCTCACCCTGAATAGCAGGCTAGTGTCTCTGACGCGCTCAGGAGCGGGTTGAAGCAGAAGCTGCGAGGCTTCGGCTTCGTGGGCTCTCATGTGGTCGGTGCAGCAGGATCACACAAAGGCAAACTGGGCACTGCTATTGACCCGGCAAGCCTCGCGATAGTTCCTGCTGCAGTTGAGAATGACAGCACCATTGGGCGGTGCTTAAAACAGCACGCAGGACCTGGACCCTCCCCCACGCCGGCTCTCTGGTCCTGCCCTGCTGGCCGCACAAAAGCGCCCAGCAGGCCCTATGCAGGCCTTATTTTTGACACCCATGCTCTAGTCTACCAATTTTTGACTGTACTGTACTGGACTCTGTTGGGAGTGAGGAAATTCAGCCAGGTCTATGATAGGATAATCCTTTCTGGGCACTGGTCAGTATCAACTGAAAGAAACTTAATTAAAGCAGTAATCATTTTTTGTTTTACATTAGTTTGTTACAGTTCTTAAATTGATCTTTCTTCTGTGACCTGAGTTTTCACACCACATCATGCAGAGAAGCTTAATACAAATAATGCCTGTTCTACCAAGTATGCATTAATGTTTGTTTGTTTAAGCACACACAGAAAGGAGATTTCAGAATCTGCTTAAAAAATATAGATGGCAAATCCATAAAGAGAATTTATAATACAATTGACAACGTACCTTAAGTAAAAACATGCATCTTTGTAGAAATCTGCAGAAAACATTATGCTTATGTAACCCCTATTTTTCCTAGCCCCCATACTAATACCTCTTTCTGAGGAGGGGGCCCGAGTCCTTTATTTCTGAATGATATTCCTCACGTGGGTTGAGGTTAGACAACGGGAAACCATCACAATGGCATTTTTGATATAACCAATTTTATATAGAAAAAAATAGATACTTGGGAACCTTGTGACCCGTAACAAAGGATCATTACATTCACATTACAGCACATCAACATAACATTATCCATATGTGCTGCGTGGGTGTATATCAGGGTCGTTATGGATGCAGCCACTCAATCCTGGTTATCGAGGCTGAGTTGAAGGCGCCGAACAGTGTTGGAGCTCCTAAATGCAACGAAGTGTAGCAGGCCTGTACTTCGTGAAATACTTTGGTACCACTTTTAGCTGCAACCGTTGAGGGTCCCCTCTGATGGTGCTCTCCTGCATGCGGCTTCACGGTGGGGATCTGCTGGGCCTCCCTGTACGATGTGCTGTCCACCCACCAGTCAACGCCCAATCGCTCTCAGAAGGGTATAAAATGGCCCCGGGTCATACACGAGCAAACCTGGAGTCATCTAGACTCATGTAAATCTCCCTCACACGTGCCCTGTCAACCCCCCTCTCCTAAGTCCAACCTCTTCCACAGTCTTGGTTATTTTCTAATCCTATGTCCATTATGTCACATATAAATGCCACACTAGAGAGGAAGCTGACAGAGGGCAGTGTGTGTGTGTGTGTGTGTGTGTGTGTGTGTGTGTGCGCGTGCGTGCGTGCGTGCGTTGCTTGCATCACACAGGGGGTTAAACTTATTATCAATACTGTCATCAATCAATGGTATAGAGCAGTGATTTTCAAACCTCTTCTCAGTGCCTTGACCGAGATCCAGTTTATGAGGCTACCAAATAATGTTCTATTCATATACAAATACTGTAGGCGAATTCACCTTAATGCAAATGCATTGGTTGGTTTGTGATACCTGAGGGGAGGTTTGAGAACCGCTGGAGTCTACAACAACCTAATTTACTGATTAAAGTCAGGTTAACACTTACCTTATGTAGCCATGACTGTTTTTTGGCTACCAGTCTGCCCTCCATGGCAGTAAGTCCTGGTAAGAACAGGCCTGCTAGGGTCCATCATGGGTTTTCCCCACTCACAGCAGTGCCCTTGAGTGACAGGGTAAGAGGTGGAACTAGGCCTGGGTTCTACCCAATCCTGGGTCAGTGTCACGCCTGTATGCCCGCAGACCTGGCAAGACCCCAATACTGAGGTGGGAAGCGGTATTACCACACACCCACAGCAGTGGGGGCAAGCCCGGAGTGTGGTATGGCGTTGCTGGGCCTGTAGAAAAATAGTATTATACTTGCAACGTCCTTGATGGTAAACGTAAGCATGGTCGTGTCCGTGCGCAAAAGTCCAGGGGGTACAGAAAGCAGAGTATACAAAGTTCGTAAGCCAAGTCCAAGGGTTCCAGAGGTCAGCAAGGAAGAGTTCGTAGCAAGGTTCAAGGGGTACAGAGAGCAGGGTAATCCAGGACGAGCAGGGGTCAAAGCCAGGGAAACCCAAAGATACACAGGAGCAGGATACAGCAGGGACACCGAGGGAGCACAGCATAGGACTGCACACATAGGGATAACAGGAACTATGCAGAGCGATGATAGAGAGGGCAGACAGGGATTATAAAGGGAGACACACCAATAGGAGAGAGAGGGAAGTGGGAGACAACGGGGATAGGTCAGGAGGAGAGAAGGAGGAGATCAGACAGATGGATAGCTTGCAGGGTATGGGAGGAGGAGTCAAGAGATTGACAGGCCTTAGAAGAGGAGCGTTTGTGCGCGCCCTCTGTAAGTTGAGAGTGCGCGCGCACCGGCTGCGTCACGAGACGCGCGGAGTGCCGCGGAGCGCCGCGGGCATACCAGCGGGGGGAAACGGAGGAACGGAGGGGACCGCCACCGGAGGTGAGGGAATGGCAGAGGGCACTGAGGAGGTCTGGGAGCGGGGAGCGTTGTCGCCGGGGCGCGAGACTTGCGGGGCGTGCGTTGAGGCAAAGGGACAGCATCAGAGGTAGCCGGAGCGGGACAGGAGTGGGTAAGCGCAGGGAGGTTGGCCAGGGAAGGGGCAGAGAGAGTGAAAGAAGGGGAAGGAATCCCTTGAACCGTCACAGTCAGACCTAGTGCCCTCCTCCTACTGTACTTATGGTGGTTGCAACCCGAATTTAGTCAGTGCCTCTCCCTTCTTGAGACAGGCAGGTCACACACAAGCTGCCTGCATATTGGCCTTCCCTGTTCCTCTTCCCCTTGGGAAGGGACTGTGTGGCTGAACAGAATAAAACTGTTCCAGTTATTATACCTCCTGCCTGGTGTGTATTCTTTCCGGGGAAGGAGATGGACTTGTGTTCTACTGTAGGAGATTGCTTCCATACATCTGGAGCCTGCGGGAAGATGGAGGCGCTGTACCACTAGAGATCAATGTTGGTAATGTACCCCAGAAGCCTGTCCTGGGTCCCCACAATCATCGGCGGACAACTCAGCAATTCTGTGGGCCTACTGGGAGCATGCACCAAACACATGGTAACAAGGGAATCTCCGAGAGGGTGGGAAAAACACTGTTACACTTGTAACGAGTTTCCCCCCCCCCAATCGCAGATTATAGTGTGGGGGTGTAGGAAACATATAGTGTTACTCGGTGTTGTGCATTACCTGTTGGCTCACAGGAGGGCTGAGCTTCCGCCACGGGGAACCTGGGGCAATTATACTAGGGGTATTCACTTACGATGCAGCGCCTCCACCTGCGATGGCTCCCACCATTGGGGGAGTAGTTCCTCGCAGGACAACACAATAATTACATAGACAGCATGTAGATTAACTAATGACTTTACTAACATGCATAACAACTCATCACATTCATAATGACCGGTGTCCCTCTCACGAGGAGACACTAACCGCGACGTCTCGCAGGACGCTTCCCCAACACCAGGTGATCCCACCCAGTGTCCAAAGAACCCCACCCAATGTCCCGCACTCTTGCAGAGAGAGTCAATGGGTGACTGCGCAGTCACTATTTAAGCTAAGGGCCCGGTGGTGCACTTAGGAATGTATGATACCTGCTGAGCACTCCGGTGCTCGGGTCAGCAACTCTTCACAAAGGGTCAGTAGTAGGATGACGTCATCTGATCCCCAACCGGTCTCCTTGCTGTCCCACTCTGGAATAGTCTCTGTGGACCCCAACGTGGGTCCGAACCGCTTCACAGGAACAGCAGCAGCCGCTGTGTCCCTATCTATCTAAGTGGCACGCACTATACTATAGGCCGTCCCTATAGTACAGCAACCTGTAGTGGCTTTGGGGAAACTCCTAGGGGCCTACAGGGGTTAATGACCTGTCCCACTCCCCTAACTAACCAAGTCCCCTCAACCTCACTACCACCTACCGAGTCCCAGCGCCTACAGCAGCAAGCTGTAGCTCACTGGATGCTGGCAGCCAACGTGCTGCGCAACAAGGTGCCTGCCTGTCAGACCTCACAGCACTAACAGCCGTGACTCTGACAAGGCAGCACTCTAACACTAAGGGCAGCGTCCCTATCTTGGGCCTCCCTCAGCAATTACCCACTACCCTAGTGGGGGGTTGGGGCCTACCTGGGGTGTGGGTACCTATAGGGCCGCAGGAGCTGCACGCGCTCCCCGCACCCTTCCTTCCCTCACAGCTCCCCTGCTCCAACGGACTAACCTGAGTGACAGGGTCCCTTACTCTAGGGCAGTCCCTGGCAACACTCACTATGATGGGGTAACTCAGAGCTATCTCGGGCCCTGGGGGTGCTGGCCTAATACAGGGAGTCCCTGACTCCTGTACCCTACCTCCTTCCCTGGGCTGTTCCGGTCTCTGACCGACTAGCGTGCTCCAACTGACAAAAACCCTGTCTGCACACAACATTGTTGCAACTCTGCAGCATGAGAAGCTGCCAGCTCTATTGGCTTCAATGCTGCCTGTGACAAGGGTGAAAGTGCAGTCCCCAGAGGCTGCTGGGAATTGTAGTCCTTGGCAAAGCTCTTTTCTATCGGGACCGCGTGCGCGATCTTTCTTGCGCATGGGCGAAGCTCGCGCCATAACCAAGAGGGCGGTGCCCGCCGGGAGAAGTCGCCGTCCCCTTCCTCCACTGCCACAGGGGTAAGGCAGGGGGCAAAGGAAGATCAGGGGAACCGGGGGTGACCCCCTTACACACTTGTAGCCAGGAACCCTCCGGTTCCCCTGTCTCCCGTTCCCGTTCCTTACCTCCGAGGCTGCGGGGGGGTGTGCAGGGAGGGCGACGGGCTCACCGGCGGCTCCTTTCGTAGGGTGCCACCATGTTAGGAGCACGCCCATTGAGGAGGTTCGCGCATGCTCAAAGAAGCTTGCGGCGGCCATTGTTGAGTCGAGCATGTGCAGTGTAGAGCAGTGGCAATGCAGTAGAATAGCCGCGGGGACTACAACTCCCATACTGCCTAGAGAGATGGCACAGGTTACCCACAACAACCAATGGGATGACTGATCTCCCTGCAAGGGGAAGGTATACTTACTGCATGCTGGAACAGGAAGGGGCAGTCAAGGGCTGGATAGAGAGGGAGCAGGTAGGGCCCCCGGAGCAGTGCTTCGGTGGGCTAGGCTACAATTGCCCCCAAGGTCCCAGATAGTTCCCTGACTCACTGTAGATGAACTGAGATGTGTATACTATAGGGAAAGCCCACTGATAGGGACCTTTTCACCATAGTATTACTGGTAGATATGCTGCAGTACAGCTCCTGAAGTAGAAGTGCAGCCTGTTGCCTGAAGCTGATCAAGACTCAATATTAGAGACTGCTGATAGGGGTATCATCCGGCCGGAGGCCCCTTCAGAGATCCTGACTTAAGATCCATCCAAGAGAGGAGCGTCAGACCGCGCCGCGGAACCACGGCGCTGATCTGCAGATTGCTGCTGTTGTCCTGGTCTGGACTTAGGCCAGGGAGGTATTAATAAGTGCACCAACGGGCCCCAACACACAGGGAAGCGCGCTATCCCACACACACTCTCTGGGGAGGGAATCGCTGGTGGACACACAGGGGTTAAGTGCCCAAGCACTCCAGTACTTTGGGGTTTCCAACCGGGAGTTGTTACTGTGGGGTGACTAAGGGACTCGTCTGCATTAAAGACACGGTGCGGGGACACAGTGGTGGGTTGCGCCCTGCGAGGTGCATTGGCTAGTTGTACCTCTAGGGGGAAGGGGCATTCCCTATCGCTAACCCTATCACATTATAAGAAGGCTCACATATCCATATCAGTAAAAGAGTTGTTATTGTGTGTGTGTGTGTGTGTGTGTGTGTGTGTGTGTGTGTGTGTGTGTGTGTGTGTGTGTGTGTGTGATCATTGGTTGGGTCCTGTGAGGGGCTGCCCCCACATTGTTGGGATCCCTCCCAGGTGGAGGCTCTGCATTTAGAGATATATATATCACCCCACAGGCTCCCCGAGGCGGAGGCTCAAGCCCTGTGAGCTAACAGGTATAATACGCAGCACCAGTCGTTCCTGTGTTTAGGGGGAAACAGGGCTACACACTTATAAAAAATAGACAAGTTAAAAACTTACATATAAAATATTGTCATGAGATGATCTACCCCACACAGCGATATGGTAACACAGCTGGAACTGCCAGGGGAAAGATGCAATTATGTCCCAATAAAGCAAAGTCCCAGATCTTTTAGGGGAAAGCTACAACTCGCATGCAGTATCTGTACTGCCGATACTGGCATCCTTGTGGGTGGGGGGATGACGTCCGGAACCTTACGTATCATAGAACGTGATGACCAAAACCTCAACGTGTCTTAAAATTAGGTAAATACAACCTCAGATGAACAACAACACATGACATATTACACTGTGTTACTTGGTTTTTCACACATAGATTCTCCATTTTGGCTTTATTTTTGTTAAATAAATCATGACACGGTGTAATATGTCATGTGTTGTTGTACATCTGAGGTTGTATTTACCTAATTTTAAGACCTGCTAAGGAACAGATGATTGTTATTATGTCCTGATATGTAAAACCATAGAAATCAAAGAGGGTGTACTTTCTTTTTCACACAACTGTATATAGAGCACAGGTACAGTCTCTCACACACTCCTACACCATGTATATACAGCACAGGTACCGCCTCACAAACACACACTCCTACTCCTACACCGAAATGCGTAGGAGTTTTTGTCTTAACCCCCTGGGGTGATGTTTACTGAGTGATGCTGAATAAATAAAACTTTATTTTCTTACCACCTGGCTCCCTGGCAGCGCACTGTTCTTGCTCTCTTTTTCTTCTTCTGGATTACTCTCTACAGTTTGCACGCCATTTGGACGGACTATCCAGGACATTTGAGGACAGGTGGAGTGGGTAAGACTTATTTCATTATTCATTCAGTGTTGATTATCCATGGAGGAGTACCTTTCATTAGCACTTGCATGTCTCCAATGAGGTTTCATCAGGGTGCTTCTCTGCATCTTTGATTGTTTCCTTCAGGAGAGTGGTGCTTTGGTCACTCACATATCACACTCTACTGCTATACCCACTCCCTTATACACTCTGTCCTCTAGTCCTGGTACATCATTATGGACATTTGCGCATGGAGTTCCACCATCTCTGGAGCACCCAATTCTCCATATAACCATGTATATACAGCACAGGAACAGTCTCTCACACACTACTACACCATGTATATACAGAACAGGTACAGTCTCCCCCTCACACACACTCCTACACCATGTATATACAGCACAGGTACAGCCTCACATACACTCCTACACCATGTATATACAGCACATGTACAGCCTCCCTCCCTCACACACACACTCCTACACCATATATATACACAGCACGGTGTGACAACGACATCACGTTGAGGTCCCTTTGATCCCAAATAAGGCCGGAAACACAGTACTTCTATTTACGTGGGGTTTATTTATAGGGGTTTAAGTAACGTATTCGCAGGTCCATCGTCCCTTTAAGAAAACCAAATTAAAATAAAACATAAATAAACGCCTATCCCTGTCAGGGAGCTTACTGACTTCTTCAGTCCCTTACTATCAGGGCTGCCAGCTAAGCCAGTTGTCAGCCCAAAACATGCCCTGGCATAGGCAATAAAGTAACAGCACAGTCTTTGTAAATAATAGAAAGGGTTTTGCTTATCTTAGTCCATCTGGCAATGTCCCTGCTTCAGCAGCTTCTCTTACACTGCTTCAAGACGGCTCTCTCAGCAGCTTCTCCCACACTGCTTCAGCACGGCTCTCTCAGCAGATTCTCTCACAATGCTTCAGCACGGCTCTCTCAGCAGCTTCTCTCACACTGCTTCAGCACAGCTGTCTCAGCAGCTTCTTTCACAATCTGCCAACTTCCTTAACCAGCCTTTGGTAGCTGGGGAGCCCCTTCTGCCTCCCTCCTTCTCTGAGGGAAAACCGGTCAGTCTCTCTCACTGCCTCTCTGGGTCAGGCTCAGCCTGTGACCAAACACTTCCTTGTTTTTCAGGAGTTCAGCCCAGCCCACACACACACACACACACACACACACACACACACACACACTCCTACACCATGTATATACAGCACAGGTACAGCCTCCCTCGCACACACACACACACACCTACAACATGTATATACAGCACAGGTATAGCCTTCCTCACACTAACTCCTACACCATGTATATACAGCACAGGTACAGTCTCACAAACACACACTTCTACACCATGTATATACAGCACAGGTACACCCTCACATTCTCCTACACCATGTATATACAGCACAGGTACAGCCTCACACACACTCCTACACCATGTATATACAGCACAGGTACAGCCTCACCACACTCCTACACCATATATATAAATACAGCACAGGTACAGCCTCACACACACTCCTACACCATGTATATACAGCACAGGTACAGCCTCACACACCACACTCCTACACCATGTATATACAGCACAGGTACAGCCTCACACACACTCCTACACCATGTATATACAGCACAGGTACAGCCTCACACACACTCCTACACATTGTATATACAGCACAGGTACAGTCTCACACACACTCCTACACCATGT